>JAJNNY010000069.1:0-178539 GCA_022453515.1 Astrocystis sublimbata | reverse complement strand
AACCCTAACCCTAACCCTAACCCTAACCCTAACCCTAACCCTAACCCTAACCCTAACCCTAACCCTAACCCTAACCCTAACCCTAACCCTAACCCTAACCCTAACCCTAACCCTAACCCTAACCCTAACCCTAACCCTAACCCTAACCCTAACCCTAACCCTAACCCTAACCCTAACCCTAACCCTAACCCTAACCCTAACCCTATATAAAAAACTATAGCTATAAAACAAAAAGCTTTAAAGTTTTATAAAAATAAATATTATAATAAATTATAGAAAAATCTTAATAACTAAATAAAACAACTGTTATATTAATTGTTTTTTTTTAAAAAAAGTTATTAAAAATATTTAGTTATTAGTATTAAATTTATATAGTATATAAGCATAACCTTTTAAAACTTTATAAAAAAATAGGATAATTAATATACGTGTTTTTTATTTAGTTATTAAGATTTTTCTATAATTTATTATATTATTTATTTTTATAAAACTTTAAAGCTTTTTGTTTTATAGCTATAGTTTTTTAGTATAGGTTTTTTATATATATTATTTTATATATTTAATTCTTTCTTTTCTTTTAAATACATATTTTTTAGCTAGTTTTAATATAAAAGTATTTTATTTTTACTATTTTTATCCGTTAAGTTATTATAGGCCAAAAAAGCTAATTTTGTATGTAAAAAGCGGCCCACTTGGGGGGGTGGCCCATTTGGGGGGGAGCGACGTTATCTCGGATAAATCGAGAAACAAGAAGTCATTACCAGTATGGTTAAAATTAAATAACTATATGACTACGAAATATGCATTACATAAGGTCTTTAGTTGTGACATTTCTGCTATCGAGCTTGCTAGCTGTTGCAGCAATAATCAGCTGTCCATTTATGCTTTATACTGACCACTCGATTTCAGTCTGGTATAGCCAGGGAACTGTTGCAGTTTGCTCTTGTCAATGCTCGTTAGCTGGGGGCAGCTCAAGCCGGACGTAGCAACGTTGACAGCTGAGGTCAATTTATTCAGAGCGGATGTGACGTCTTTGAACAGGCCTGATAAGATGTCAGGTGCTGCCTGCACGACCAGTTCGGTGGCGAAACAGAATGCGTTGTTTCCCTCAAGCAGGGTCCCGGCGTTGAAGACTCCGCCCGTTAAGTCAGCTGGATCGACACCAACGAACGAGTCTGTTTTGCCCAAGTTGCCACCCACTGATAGGAGCTCAGGGTGTTGAAGTTGCATAGCTAACGCATCTTCAACGAGGTAAGGGATCGTGTAATAGTCGGCCGGGTTCCGCTTGTACCAGTTATCCGGGAACTTCTCGTGACCAGGCGTGACTTTGAAGTTCGGGTAATCACCCGTGATAGCGTAGAATGACTTGAGGGTTTCACCGTCTAAGACGCCCTCGGGGTTCTCCGCTGTCTTGTTGGCCATGAACCGGTATATGAAGCTGTATGCTGCCGAGCTAACAATAATCCCACTGAAGGGTCCGTAGAAGAAATACGGGTTTTGGGCAACTGATTCGGCGAAACGGGTCGCCCGGTAGCTTGTTAAGACACCGATATCAACAGAATCACCGTTCTGCTGTCCAAGCTCGTATAGCGCAGAAAATTGGGACGTCCGAGGAAGATTGTTGCCACTGCTCAATATTAGAATAAACACTCGAAGCAGACGTTGGTAGCCAAAAGATGAAGGTGTGAAGCCCCACTCACTACTGATATAAGTCGCCATGAACAGGTGATGAATCTCCCTCGTATTTGTTATGAGAGCCCGATAGGCCTTGGGGCTGGCCAAGTAGACCGCCGAGGCCAAGAAGTGACGGAGTCGGACCGCCGATGGAGTAACTCGTAAGATCGCCGTCGAAAACTGCGCCGTAGATGGCAAGGAAGGTTGCCAGATCTAAGCCCATGCCGAACGCCTCCATTGTCCCGCTTATAAACTGATCGATGGTGCCTACACCGTTGTGTGGTAGGTACCCGTGATTCGCCATCGCGTTAAGTCCTGGACCTGAGAATTGTGAGCTTGAATCCAGTTGAGAATGATGAATGATTGGAATCAGGGAATAGTACAAGGTCCTCTGAGATCTTTGCTGGACGGGGCCACAAAGGCATGAGCGCCCTTGTTGCTCACATATTGCTCCTGGGCATTAAACGGGGGAGTGATTCCCACGGCCTGCCTCTTGGCGAATGGGCAATCGGGCAGGCCGTTCGAATTTAACCTGGCTTCGTTTTCTCCGCGCAGTTGGAGGAAGGCCTCTGACAGATGGGCAGGGAATGCCTGCGCTTGGCGCACGGTGAGTGACAGGGTCACTAACAAACTTGAAGAGGTCTTCATATTCTCGTCTTGTTATAAGATATCATGAATCAGGTATAAAGAAATCATAGGTGAAACGCATGACGACTACGAACATTCTTATAGCCTGGGCAGACCTGGCCTGCTGGGTGCTTGTCAAACTACGCATTAGTCCTCCTTCCCGAGCTACTCCTATAGCGCTTAGCTGACAGCGGGAGCTTTGAAGCCATCGTTACTGAATCTGGTTGACAAGCCTTACTTAGATAGGTGTAGCCCCAATGCGCTTGTCACATGTGGTACTAGAGGGCACTGCTTTTTACCAGTCAGGAAATCTGTCTAGCAAATACCCAGTATCATTGGCCCAGCTCGAGATCCAAAGCTACGGATATACGCAGGCTAGGTCCACAAGGAAGGAGTGACATTTGAAAAGAAGAGACGAAGATTGGATGGATGAGCGACGGGAAAGGCCTTGGCATCGGAGATCTTCATGGGGAGAACCTAAAGTCGACTAGCCAGTGAGCCAGGCGGACCCCGATGACGCAGATAGGTCAGACAGGCCAATAGCCAAAGACAGATTTCTCAGGTCTCGGTCTTGTTGCTTGCATAGGTTCGCAGTCCGGACAGGATTCGGACACTACGAATAGCTCCAGGCTGTACATATAATGTGGCTAGCTGAGCGAGCGTGCAGTTTTCATCTTATTGGTCGTACTACCACTGCCCCGTCTAGGTACAGTATTCACATGCTTCCTTTCGTTACTGGCGAATACCTACTGGCAGACCAACTATACCAAAGAAAGCAAGTACACATACTATTATCTGCCGAGGTCCGTTGCTAAATGAGTTGTTTATGTCAGACAGTGACACGTTGACTTTGTGCCGCCGCAAGGTGGTATGTCTTATTTCGCATGCACCATGGCTGTCGGTTTGGGATCCGGAAGCAAGACACCATGATTGTATAACACCAACCTCTTGTTTTCTGATCCAAGCCCCCGTTTCTAACGGAAGAGGAACAATCAAATGAAACGAAGGGTAACTTTGTTACCTCCTCGAACCCCAGGGTTAAATCGCGCTAGCAAAATTGCTTCTTGAACAGCTGATACTAAGCGTCGTTCGCACACTTCAGAGCTCAGCCTCCTACGTACTTAGCTCGTCAACTGGAAGCAAAGCCAGTATTAAAAGCGTTAGTATACATCTTCACTAGTGTAACATGCACCGCAGTGCTCGCAACCCCACCCCTTAGAGCAGGAACAGGCATGTGAGCAAGCTGCGGCGTTATTAACCATGGTACCGAGCATCGCAAAGAAGTAAAATAGACGTGCCCCTCCATATGGAGCACTATCTCTTAACTCTATGAATTGCCCCGGGGAGGGTGTTTAAATGTTCTATTCATCATAGGATGTCATCGCAGCTTTCTTACTACCCCTAAAGCCGAATCTTTGGTTTCAATTGCATCCTTATACGTACCTCAGATAGGGCGAAAGGTTTTGTTGATGCCAGCCGATTGGTTACCTGTCTAATCGATATCGGTATAGCTATACCCCCCCCAAACACCTTTTCAGTAAGGTTGCTTACGGTATGAGATTTAGAAGACCGAAAGTCGTAGTATATAATCCGTGTTCAAATAATTCTCACCCGGACGGCATGGGGACAATCTCACAAGAGCTTACTCATCGAGCGAGGCTAGGAGAGAATCTACGATTCATCTCTCACTATCCTGTTTACTGATATTTATTTGCTACTCTCTCAACCAGTTGATATGCGTTAAGCCTCCTTGCAGGGCTTGGGGGGTAACATCCAAAACACAGTATTTCCAATTGTCAGGGGCTCCCCTTCGAAGTCGGCCACTGCTTTCTTGACAATAGCTACCCACTGAGCCATACTGCCGCTGGCTGCTGTGCGCGCGGTCTTGTCACCGCTATGCACATCGGCAATCATCCAATTCAGGATTGGTTTTCTCCTCTCGGGCAAGGGAAGTTTCTTGAGCACGTACAACATCACAACGGGTGGCCGATATCAGAGTTGATTTTATGCGATGCTAGCACCGCCATGATGAGGTTCCGACGCGAGCAACGCTTGGCCCGCCCCGGAAGCCATCGCCTCCTCGGAATCATTCTTTGGGGTCTGGATCTTAGCTCGTTTGGTGGGAGCCTGATCGGCAGAGATCTGTGAAGACTCCCTCAGCCTTTTAAATTTAAGCGATCGTTGAGGTGATGAAGGGGGCATGTTCCCGATCACTCCGGAGTGTCGTTCGAGGATTGCGAAATCCAATATACGTAGTCCAGTTTTCGTTACCAGCGTCCAATTCCCAGAACAGAATGATGCGGCGACACCAGATCTGAGTGTGACGCTTTCAGAGTCTGTCCGCTGGGCGGCTCCTCCTGACCGGGGCGCATCAGAGTGCAAAGGAAGCTTATGAACGACAATATGTTGAGGCAAGTGATTTACCTTAGCAATAAGGTCGGTCACTTGCTGGAGTAAAGTATATTTGACAACGAAGAATTGGTGCTTTTCCATCTTCAAGAAAGGCTTTGATGCAGCAGCCTATGCCAACGGAGGTATGCGTTCTATGAATATCTAGTGAACACCCTCCACCCTGACTCCTGGGTTGATCGTAAATGGCAGCTCAGCTGCCGGGTTACTCACCTCCAGCTCGGTTCATTTTTCCAACGAAACATGCTGACACTGACAGATCAAACGCCAGGCCCTGTACACGCCGAGACATTATACAGTGTCACACATGGTTCAAGCACGGCTCTCAAATAGTCCCATCACGTCCTTGTTCTAATTCCGTGCTAGCCATTCCCACCATAGTTCTTCCAACCATCATCACTCATCACACTTCACACTTCATCCCACATCGTCGCATCCACGGTAGATATCACAGAATGGACCGCAGACTTCCCGAGCCAAACTATGTCACGGAGACGGAATGGCGCTGGCCTTGGTACAAGTTCAAAATGTACCCGGAAGCGCTCTTCACGACACTGCACGAACGCTTCAACACGCACACCCTCGCGCTCCAGGAGCCCGCGGCTTTCTTGGCCGACGTGCGCGAGACGGCCAATAATTCCGCCACCCGCGACGAGTTCTACGCTGCCCTCCAAGAGCGACGCGACCAGCGCAAGGAAGAGCTGAAAGAAGCCTGGCTCGATACCGCCACCTGCATCATTTCAAACCCCATAGGAATGGACTGCGCCTGCCGGTCACAAAAGTCACCCGCAGACGACTTCTCACATATCGACTTCGAGCGCTGGGGAGCCTTTGTAGACCTCGCCAAGTCCATGTCATTTGACATGCTGGTCTGTTTCTTCGACGGCTATGCTCGCGACGAGCGCAAACGACAGCTCGCAAAGGAAGAGGCCATGAGGTGGGAGCCGGAGCCGAAGCCGAAGCCCACACGCCGCCTCCACGATAAGGCCGCCGCACGAGACGCACCCACCCCAGCTGCGTCCAGCATCGAGCGTCTGCCGCCACCACTAGAGTCTATCGGCGAGAAGCAGGAAAAGAGCGATAATCAAGTCAAGGGCTTGAAGAGGATGGCCTCGGATGTGAGTGAGGACCCAGATGAAGGTGCCCATACGGATACACTTCAAAGTAAAGAGCCTGGAGAGGCGATGCGGAAAAGAGTAAAGACTGACATCGATCATAATTCCGCCAAAATGGACAGCAATAGTCCAAATAACGAGCCACAGGAGCGTACCACGGAACCTCGAAGCGAACATGAGTGCAGATCGTTAACCGAACAGATCGAAACGACCAAGTAGCCAACCGATGAACCAGCCCATGCGCCAGTGCACACGCGATCGCCGAGCCCCGATCCCAGTCTCGAAAGGGACACAGATCAAGACCATAACAAGAGCCATCATCGTTCGTCGCAGTGACACGATACCCCACCAACGTGTCAAGCTGGTGGTTGAGGACGTCCTACGACTCTTGTGGAATTTCACAGTATAGGCAGCAATGGCCCCATAAGCAGGATCACAGCCGCAGAGCCCTGATCTGGCAGATAGCCTACTATATGGCTGACGGACTCGGATGAGACCTTGTCGCATGCTCATCTGTATGCTCTACGAGTCATGCCCATCGGGCTATGGTCTGTACCTTTCGCGAGATTTGGGACTGCCTGAACAGGCCCTTTCCTCTGTGCGTTGCCTGTCGCATCATGACCTTGAAGACCAATGCTGCCTCGCAATAGTGCTCCAATGGTCGCCAGCGGGATCTCTTGTCTCGGATCGGTTTCATCAAGTGACGTGTGACTGTTCAGCTTCGTCATGTTTGCTCCACGTTGCAGCAACGGTAGCTTTCCCATCACGTATTGTCCATTCACACAACCTCGCTACAGAGGAGGGGAACGATGGTCGTTCCGGCCGGAGCACAATAACTGCTCAGAGTGAATTAACCTTTAAACAGGTTGCAATGAATTGGAAGCGTCAAGATCATGAATGCAAAGCAATGACTTTGGTCTTGCAGGATCTGGCACTTTTCGGTGTTGATCTGAGGGCTTAGCCCCCATACTGATAATTTTCAAAGCCAGCGCAGAGTGTGGTCTCGTATCGGTCACTAAATGTGTATATGGTCGCACATCTTAGGTACAGCCACTTGACTATATCATTGATTATATGTGCTGTCGTCACTCATAGAACAGGCACCCCATGCAAGTATCACTGTGTTGGACGACAGAGTACATACAGGCAAGGATGAAATGTCGCTGCAGGGTAGTCAATGGATCAATCCCTAGGCGGTAATCAGATGACACATCGACTATTAGGAGATGAGCCCCTTGACCTCAACGATGCACCCGTGAGCGTGATGACTGGCAACATGTCACGAAGTCCCGCTTCTCGGCCTTTGATATCCGCATGTCGCTGCGGAACTCCGCCAATAGTCCTCTCAGCCGCATTTGGGGGCAAAACAGGTTGGTGTTTTTGCGCAAAAGCCTCCGCGATGCCTACTCGTAGACACTCATTGAAGAGCCACTGTGTTGAGTGCCGGTGAGGGAGGTAGTCTAATTGACCGTTCATACTACTAGTTAATCTCTATCTTAGTCTTTCCCTTCAAAGATTTAGTAAGATCTAGTAAGCTATAAAGCGTGTCTCGATTGCATCCGTCTATCACAAGCGTGACTCTACCAACACTGCTCTCCCTCGGTGTGTAAAAAGTCTCATCTGCGCAACTGGTGCCACTACTATCTCCCTGCATCAGAGGCAAAAGACCATCTCCTAGCATGCTGCTATTGATTTCGTACATTGAGTCAACCATCGTCGTCACTTGACTGCTTATTTCGGGGTTGAAGGTTGGTTGATGCCACGGAGTTGAGTTAGCTAGCTCCGTTGACCTTTCCTTTGTTGAATTTGTCGCGTTTGTGCTATCTGGTGTTAATGGTGACATGGTGGGAAGCTCTTCGGTATTGATCGTGCTGTTGTTTTCAGGTATGTACCCGGAGAGTAGGTCTTCTGAGATGGATTGAAGGCCATGAAAATCATCCATCCAGATGCTAGGATTGTCAAGTGTGCTGATCAGATCAACTCCTAGACCTTCGGTCATAAGGGAGTCCGTCGTTGAGGCTTGACTTGGATCGCTCGCGTGATGGCTCGTGCTTTGCCCCTGCATGCCACCATCATCCCCGTCCGTGTTGTAATCCACGCTGAACGTGGGCGAGCTTGGAGTCAGACATAGACTTTCACTCCTGCTATGTATATGTTTCCCTTTTCGAGCGAGACCAGTATACCTAAAATTATTTAGATCATGAAATTTGCAGCGCCAAAGGACTCCGAGATGCTAACCGGTTCTTTAGTTCGTTTGTTGACCGCTTGGTGAAGCTCGACTCCTGGAACATCTTCCATTCTCTCCCTTTCTCTTTTACCAGGCTTAATAGCAGCTCATCCTGTTGTAGCTACCTTAATATCTGATGCAATTGTAGTCTCTCGGGATTCTTGTTACTGACCTCTTCTGGAGTCCATCCGCCATGTTCAAGATTCGGGTCGAGTTTCGATTGCCAGCGCTTAGCGCACTCTGAAGGCGAAGAAATGCGTCAATCGCCATCATGTTCTCGAGTGAATCTTGCTGGCGCGTCACGTATTCGAGGAAACATGGACTTACGATCAGGGCTCCGGTACCCAACTTCATTTGCGACCAGTGTCCATCTCCAAATATAGTGTTAGCACAAGGCACGAACACCCTGACTCAGATTGGGGGAGCTTGAGGACTAGTACCTTTGACCATATCTGTCAACAGCGTCTAGCAATGACTCATCCTCATGTTTGTTCCAAGGTCCTTTCCTGAGGCTTCCACAGACCTTGTTCACCCAGCGCTTGCGGCAATCCTTATTTGTTCGACCAGGCAGTTTCGCAGCAATGCGATGCCAGTCCTTGGCCTCTCCTGCCATCTCTACATCAACGAATCAATCATTAGCTCCGGTGTACAAAAACCAGGGAGACCGGTTTGACCAAACATGATTTGGGGCCTAGTCCACGTACCTTGCTTTTGGGTCTCCTGATGCAATATGCAGTCCTCGTCCTCCGACCACCGTTTTGGTACTCTTCTTTCCCGCGAGTTCATGTTGAACGAAGTCACTACTATGTCGAGGTATTGGATCTGGGTAGCATATGTTTATGCTGTGATCCTGCCAACTGTTCTTTGAGATGCCTTGAGATGCCTTGAGATGCCTTGAAACTTCCAGTTGCCATTTTACAGATGTGACATGAAGTGCAGCGAGTTACTTTTGTCATTCCTCTTCTATGAGCTATGTAGTGCTACTTGGTACCTGGGACCCCCTGCCAGCAGGCTTATGTACCTTCATCCATAGTTGGTAATAAGTGAGACATAAAGAGACTACTCATTGGTCAAAGGCGACGCAATAGAATCCGACGCAGGTCAATGAAGGCAGGTGCAAGAGAAGATCCATACATCAAAGGCCCCTGATGCTCCATTGGTAATTAGGGCAACGCTTTGTCTTCACGGATATGCATGATGTAAGTGCACGCAACCACATTCCCCTCGAAAATTAAGTGAGCTGTTCAACTACAGTCATGTGGCAATGTCAGTGGGTCATTGATTCTTCGATGTGATACCATGTTCGGATTGATTGGCTATTGCATAACCTCGAAGAATATCAACGAGCACTGATACCTTTCCCAGCAATTTACTCAGGTGATTGGCGCCAAGAAATAGACGAAAATCAAATGCTACCTATAGCACTCGTACTATTAAAGCACCTGCGGCATAGATGTAGGACTGACGCAAATCACTTCATCTTCGATACGGCGGGTAACTGAAGAACTGAAAACCTGGCGATAGGGTGGACACTATGGTTGCTACACCTTTGAATCACACTAGCCTCGACTGAAAAGGCACTCTAGGAAACAATTGGTTAGAGGGTTGCATACCAATGTTGATTAGATCTTAGATCGACAGCAACTTCGCAATGTCGAATCTAGACAATATCAATATCCGTGTCTCGCTCCTGTAGGATTTTAAGGATTTTAGCTGCATTTCTATGATTTGCGCACTTTCGTATTGCGATGCAACTCCTTGGGTAACTACTGCTTTGACCAAAATGATCTACTGTACAGCGAGACCCCACGTGCAGATTATATGTCACAGACACCTTGCATTGCAGGTCAAGTCCACTCCGGCTCTCTGGAAGCATATTCCCGGTGAAGGCCTGCGTACATGAACGCTTCTTGGTCCTGTCTTCCCACACGGTAGTTTCTCGCAAATTAAAGTGCAATGATAGAATAGTAAGACAAAGAAGTTTGAAGTGATTAGTAATGCCACATGTGGTTTTCGAGACAGATAGAGTTTCGGTACCAAGATCCGGGGAAACAGACCTCAATCATTTTAATGCCACACAGCGGCGCAGGCAATAGGAGAGCTAAGTTTGGCTGACGGGGGCCATGGCCTGATGGCCACTGTGATGGGGTGAGCTGTGTTTGAAAGCACAGCACGGCAGTACCACTGTTACCGTATACGGCCATTACGGTGGCTACACACCATCGCGGTTGCACTTCCGGACACCCCCATGCCCATAGAAAGATGACGCGCTCTTCGCCCCCTTGTGCCGATGCCCTTCATCAAGGTCTTGTCACGTTAATTCGTGGGTCCAATCACGGCTGCAAGGCACTTTCTCGTTTTGCACATATCGTAACCCTGTCACATCGCCAGGGGACCCAAGCACCAGGCTTCTGCATCATGTCAGAAACCAGGTCTTTAGCCGAACCCGCTGCAACGCTGGACGCATGTGCTTGCATACTAGGATCCCGATGCGGGTGTTTAGTAAGTTTTATAGATGAAGACCAGCGACGGCCACCGCCGCCGTATATCGACGCTAGCAGACCCCGAGTTCGGCCCGAGTCAGCAAAGCAGTGCAGCGCGATCTACGACGGGCTGCTTCGTTACTCGGGGCCCTCGTCCGATCGCGATGTCATCTCTGCATACCGGAGCAGAACCCGGAACAGGGCCGTTAAGGACCACGATGCCACGGCTTACGGATTCTAGCAACAAGAGAGCAATGAGCAACACAGCTATCGCTCCACTGCGAGAAACCCAAGTCTCGCCTATTCGTTTACTATCACCTTGGCCATTGCTAATAAAGGAATGTTGCAATCGGCAGGTCCGCAGAGTCGCATTGACTAGCGTCGCCGAATAAGCCCTACAGACCACAAGAAGGCCGCCTGTCTCCTTATCGGCTGCAGCTTCTGAATCGGCGATTTTGAATACCTAAGCGAAGCTTTGGACAACAACTGTGTGGCGGCTAGCTCACAAGATGCCGACATCGTCTGATTATCTTCACGATCAAAGCCCGCGTCCTTGGCTGATCATTGGCAGCATACGTGACACGTCTGGACGGCGTGTGCACATGCTCGAAGAAACAGACCGCGATTCCAATTACTAGTAAGTAATACAATTCGCAGACTCTACTCAGTGTGGTTATGCACAAGGGAAGCTGATGAAGTTTAACATAATGGACCAACACCCTCTTTCTTACACAGCTATGTTGACGTCAATATAGGGCGGTGCCGGCGAATGGGATATACAAATTTAGTGAGGGGCAGGGAACGCGTGACTGGAGTATGCTGTCTTGTCGGAGAAATGATGCCTGGGTGCCTGGCAACGGGCCACTTACGCATTTCTGCATTCATATCACGCCGTATGCAGCAAGCAACCTAAGCGCCATTCGGACAGGATGGTCGAATCTTTTGATCTGGGTAGGAAGCTTGTTTCTTGTGGCCCCGAACTATATCACAACCGTTATTATCGCATTTTAGCGCCATGTTTTCGACTCGCTTAGGCGGATCAGGCAACAATGGGAGGGGGGTTGATTACATATGATGTCTTGGCCACCGGGATGCCTTACATTGCCTCTAGCCAAAGAGGGATTAAGGTGAACAGAAATGCCCTTGGTTTGGGTCTCCTTGTCTGGTCGCCCGTCGATTCCAGCACCTTGGCGCATGGGGATGACGCTAGAACATCCCGCAGTACAATGCGTCCAATCAAAGCCACCAGGATGCCTCAACCATCTCCATTGACCAGCATTCTAGAACCCAAATACGACAGCATCTGGTTCCGCAAACGTAGGCGAGCGGCATTGTTTCTCAACTGCCGCCTCGCGCGTCACTACGTTCGCAGCGCCAGCCCACTAACTATGAAGTACGTGGGGCCCTCAAGATGCTTACTTGCGCAAAGGTGTCCGCTGCCTTTGTATGTAAGCAATCCTCGAATACTAGCTTGGCATGTGGCGATCTTGTTTCATTATGTCAGAACTGCACGGCGAAGCAGGGACGCCCAGGGCGCGTGTGCTCAAGACTAAGAAGTGCGCAAGGGACCTTTGCGATTGGTCCGGGGTCAAAGACTCGGATAAGCTGTACGCTCATCAGACCAGGCCAGTTCTTAATCCTTGGGGAGGAGTCAGCACTGATTAAGGCTATCAATATACAAAGGAACTCTGTACGGCCTCGTCCTTTGTTTCTTCCATTTCGTTGTGGGACAAGAGATCCGAGCGTCTGGTAGGGTAGCATAGGGCTGAATCTCATTGCTTATTGAGACTTGACACATTTTTCCCGATACCGAAACCCTCGTCCCTTATCACACAAGGGCCATCATGGTGACGGGAAAGAATTAAGATGCCAGATACATCTCCAATCAAGTCTAGTAAAGCAGTTCGCCATCCTGAACATGGTGCAAGCCGTGGGATTAAGGCCCGACTCGTTGAATTTGAATGAACATCAATTCTTCGCTTATCTACAATATTTATAATTTTCACAGTTTTCTGTATATTTACATATCGAGCTTCATTGTAGCTTCATGAGTGATCTTTTGAACTTGATCAAACTTAACATGTCAGGCACTGGTATTAATTCATTTAACATGCCACTTACCAAGCACTCGGCTCCGGACCCGAGTATAGCCCTTTTCTCTTTCGATATTCGAAGAACTAGCGTTCTGAATGGAGCATGGTGACAAATGGGTCGGGATCAAGGCAGACGTGAACACGGTGTCGAGTATACCCCTTTTCTAGACAATTGACATCGGAGATTGGTAGATAGCAGTCTAGATTAAGAAAGAAGTACTATGATATCAGCCGGCTTGATAACACCAATGAACCAACACAGGATATTTTTAGGCAGTATTACCTCTCTTAGAACTCACGAGATCACCCTGATACGAGAGCAAGAGGCTTCACAGTAAACGACCAAGCACACCATCTCCTGCGCTCAAGTGCGTTTGTGCAAACCGTTGGCATCCAAACGATTGCAGGGCATGTGGTTTCATACACATAATAAACATGAAGGCTGAAATCCTGGGTGACTTGCTTGTTTTTAACGGGCAGGGCTCAAGAGAGTACCTATCCGACGAAGCCACAGTAATTAAATCGAAACTGTGTCTTGGCGAAGCACAGTCGGCATTTCAATTGGTTTTGGAAGAATGTTTAAATGCCTTTTACAATGAGTGCTCAACACTGAGCGAGGAAGAGCGAGAGGTACTCGGCTGCGAGCCATCGACGTTCTTCGAAAGCACCGAGGCACTACTGTTTCCATCCCAGACAACTCGATCACACCCAGTTACCGAGACTACGGCTTTGTTCCTGCACCAAATTCTGGACTTATTAGCATTTGAAGCTCAAAGCAAAACACGCCTTCGCATTGTTGAGGTAACAGGTATCTGCACCGGGCTGATACCCGCAGTGTTGGCAGCCTCCAGTTTGTCGTACGGATCGCCAGGCTTTTCCACCTCAATTGTTCACGGCTTTCGTTTATCATTCTGGATCGGTCTTAGATCCGCTGCTGCTTGCCATAGTCTGCGTGGAGATATAAGATCAAACCCGGCATCTGCGCTGAGCACATTTAATTGGCCGATATCTCATTTGGAGAATGCGCTGGCGGAGTTTCGCAGCCACAATGACGAGGTAGCTATAGGCAAATTGAGTCAGATTCCCAGACTCCAAACAAGCTGACTATTTGCATTTAGAACATGAACCACTTAATTCAGATTTCGGCCATATTTGACAACGATGTTCATTCATTAAGCGGTCCCGGGCATATCTTGTCGAAGTTTAGGTCCACAGCTGTCCCTTCTTCTGTCCAGTGTCGTCCAGCCCATATTCACGGACTTTACCATGGAGGCTCAGAAATGAACGAAGTCGTGGCACAGGTGCTGGAAGATGTCAGAAGGCGACGAATCGAGTTTCCAGCATGGGATGCTCTTCACGTCCCGTTGAGGTCGTCAACAACAGGAGACCTCATAATCGAGGGAAAGAATAGTCAGTCATTGCTGGAAACTATGCTTGCGAGCATTTTTATAGAGGTTTGTGATTGGAAGAGGACTCGTGCGAGCCTCTTCAATAAAGCAATAAAATATCTCAGGTATGATGACGTGGCTAGGTATCGATTACTTTGTCATGGCCCTGGCACGAGATCTCTCCTGCAAGGCGCGCCTACGCACGATAGGTTAAGTGTCATCAGCACACCTGGAGAGCTCCTCGAGAACGACACACAAGATTTGATCGCCATAGTCGGCATGTCCATCAATTTCCCAGGAGCTTCTTCCCTGGAACAGCTCTGGGAGGTCCTTGAGAAGGCACAATGTACTGCTTCCAAGGTAAGTCAAGAAGTATGTGACAGATTGACCGCCTAGTCTCATTCTGACCAGAGAGACTATAGATACCGTCGTCGCGGTTTGATACATCAACAACCCTAAGCGACAGACTTGGCAACTTTCTTGACGATCCTTTCCAGTTCGATTCGTCGTTCTTCAACATTTCTCCTAGGGAGGCAAAATCAATGGATCCGCAACAGCGTCTTCTACTCCAGGCAGCTCTTGAGGCCTTGGAAGATTCTGGATACAGTCCCAACTCTACCCCAACTTTCCAGGAAGATAAGTTTGGAGTCTTTGTTGGTGTTGCAACTAACGACTATGTTGATAACCTGAGAGACGACATTGACGTGTATTACACTCCAGGAACGCTGAGATCATTTCTTAGTGGGCGGGTGTCTTACGCATTTCACTTACTAGGCCCGTCTATCGTTGTCGATACCGCATGCTCATCGTCGCTTGTTGCTCTCAATCAAGCTTGCCAAGCCTTGCGCTCAGGGGAGTGTACTGTGGCACTGGCAGGGGGTGTGAACACCATCTCTAGCACCGATGTATGTGAAAACTTCTGTCCACACTCAGCAAAATTTTCGCTGATGAACATCTAGATGTACAATGGTCTTGCACGTGCGCATTTCCTCAGTCCGACAGGACAGTGCAAGCCTTTTGATGCCGCCGCCGATGGTTACTGCAGGGCTGAAGGTTGTGGCTTAGTAGTCGTCAAGAAGCTGTCGAGTGCAATCAAAGAGAACGACCATATCTACGGAGTGATTCGTGGAGTCGGCGTCAACCAATGCGGGACAGCTAAATCGATAACACATCCCGATCATAGAACACAAGCAGCGTTGTTTTCCGGTCTACTTGAGAAGAGTCGAACAGCCGCGAGCAGTGTTTCCCTAGTCGAGGCGCATGGAACGGGAACTCAAGCTGGCGACTACGCTGAGATACTGAGTTTGACGAACACTTTCGGGCCTCGGTCCGACTCGAACCCCTTGCACGTGAGCTCGATCAAAGGAAACATTGGCCATGCCGAGGCTGCGTCTGGCATGGCGGGTGTCGCGAAGCTACTGGCTATAATCCAAAAGGGCCAGATACCCCCTCAAGCTTCGTTCAAGTCCCTTAACCCCAAAATTGCGGAACGCGCTCGAAATGTGGTCATCCCAACCCAGCTCACCCCTTGGGAGAGGCCAAGCACCCAGTCCCCGCGGAGAGCTATGTTGTGCAATTTCGGAGCCGCCGGATCAAACGCAGCTCTTGTCCTCGAGGAATACATTCAAAAGCCGAGGGGTAATCCAAAAGTCCAGCGATCAATACCCCCCCGCTCTTACCATGTACTCAACCTCTCGGCCAAAAGCGAAAAGGCGCTTCAACAGCTCAAAGAGAACTTCACAGCCTATATCGAGTCCCACGCTGAGCTTGACATCATGGACCTTTGCTACACAATGAATGCGCGGAGGCAAGCTCATGACGGCTTTCGTCTAACGGCCGTTGGGTCTACCCTCAGCCAGCTTGTGGCTTCTTTGCGCCAATCCACTATACTGCAGTCAGAATTTGCCAAAGATCTCAACCGAAAGACCATCTTCGTCTTCTCCGGTCAAGGACACGTCCGGAAAGGTATGGGTGCAGAATTACTGCACACTGTGCCTGAAATCCGCGCCATTGTTGACGAGTGTGATGATATCCTAACAAATCATGAATTTCCTCTTGTGGGACCATTCATTTTAGATTCTTCGATCTCAGATGAAAACCGCAACGCCAATGATGATATTATCATCACACAATGCGCATTGTTCGTCTTGGAACTGTGTCTTTCCCGACTCTGGAGCAAATGGGGGTTGTTGCCGGATGTTGTTGTGGGACACAGTATCGGGGAATATGCTGCCATGACAATTGCCGGCATGCTAGAAATGAAGGATGCCCTGCTGCTTATTGCAAGACGCGCTAGGCTCATCGTCACGAAATGCCAACCCGGTAAATCCAGCATGGTGGCATGCAGGACTACGGTCGATGAGATCGAGGCCGTGTTAACCGGAGACGACGCTCGGTACTCGGGAATCAACATTGCCTGCATCAACAGCCCAGAGGATATTGTGGTTGCTGGGCCCATCGAATCATTAATTAACTACGTCGAGTACTGCAAGACTAAAGGCATCAAAGCCAAGCAATTGGACGTCCCCTATGGGTTCCACTCGTCATACATGGATCCTATAATGGGCGACTTCAAAATTTGTGTGTCTAACGTTGACCTGCGGAACAGTAGACTTGGTTTTGGGTCGAGTCTATACGGAAATATTCTGAACGCGAATGAGAGCCTGCAACGAGATTATCTACCACAACAGACGCGGGATAGTGTTAAATTCCACTTGGTGATTGAAAAAATTCAACGGGAATTCCCAGACTCGAGTTTACAATTTGTTGAAATCGGACCATCACCGTCAAGCGAGTCAATGATTCGAAACATCATCAAAGACAGGCCTTACACGTTCCTACCGTCTCTGAAACCGAAAGAGTCGGCTTGGAAAACTCTATCACACAGCTTGAGTAACTTGTTCCTGCGACATTACCCGTTGAAGTGGAGAGAGGTGTATGATGGGTCGCCAGCCAGATTCTTGAACTACCTCCCAAAGTATCCGTTGAACACATCGCGTTACTTCGTTCCCTACAGGCACTATTCGGCCAAAACAGATGGGGTTGCCTCCCCCCCTGCGAAGCCACAATTTGAGTTTGTCGGTTATACAGAGCCAGAACAGTCAAAGCATACAGATGAATTTGGTTTCGACACGAGTTTCAAGCTTCTGGCCCCCTATATAAAGGCACACAGTGTGGCAGGTGTTCCGCTTTGCCCTGCTTCTGTGCTTGTGGAGGTCGCCCTAGAAGCTCATAGCCTATCAAAGAGCAGACCAAGTACCAGTCCACATCTACTGGCAGACATCGCTTTCGAGAAACCACTCGTATATACAGAACAGATGAACAGCCGCTTGGCTCTCCGGACCGAGCTCGACATGAGTCCTGACAGTGAGACACGCTTTTCAATCTCTTCGAACGGGCAACAGCATTGTTCCGGAGTCTTTGCTCGTAGATCGACCAATGAGGTCGCCGACATGCTTACGCGGAAAACAGCGCATGCCAAAAGGCACCGGCGCATTCTGACTCAGTATCCAGGGGCTGCATTCGATGTGTTTTCATCCAAAATCATCTATCAGGTCATCTTTCCAAGAGTGGTGACTTATGATGACCCATTTCTCACCCTTAAGCAACTGACTATTAGCGAGACACGCCTCGAAGCTTGCGGAACTATGGATGTCGACAGCTCGTTTCTAAGCCGCAGATTCGTTTGCCACCCCGCAATTATAGACACGCTCCTTCACGCCCCAGGGTTCGTCGCCAATCTGTACGTGCCATCAGATGTGGCTTGCATATGCGTTGGCATTGAGCATGTATATATGCCCGCATTGGAAGATTTGAAAGAAGGTGAAGTAACGATATATTGCGCTCTGACAGACCTCGGCCATTCGGTTATTGCCGAGGCTTATATGATCAGCTCGGAAGGAAACGTTCTCGCTTATGTGGAGGGGGCTTGTTTCAAGAAGATTCCGTTATCATCATTCAACAATCACCTCTCACGCACGCTGAAAGCATCAGCCCACAGCCCCTCGTTCAATCCATCGCCGCCAGAGCTGATACTTGACTCGTCTTCAAGTGATGCAGACGATTCTGGGCCTCTAACGCTAGTCAATAGTGTCGGGGGCATTAGTACCCTCGGGGACCTGTTCCTTGATACGTGCGGAATCGAAGTTGAGCCTAGCACGATGGGAGTAGCATTAGGAACACTCGGTGTTGACTCACTACTGTCGATCGAGCTAAGCGATGAGTTGACGAAAAGGCTTGGCGTGGTCATTGACGAAAGCCAGTATAGCATCTCCGAGCTCACATTCAACCAGTTACAGGAGATAGTGTCGGGTAATGCACTTTCGTCAAAAAAGGTTGCCGGATCTCTCGATCTCCAAGCTAACACGATGGCTGCGATGCCCAAAACTACCGTCTTAACACCCCGTGAAGATCAGGACATCGAAAGAATCATACAGCGACAAAACCACGGACCTCTCAAATGCAACACCTACCTCTTCCATGATGGAAGTGGCTACTGTAGCTTCTATTCGCGCATGTCCAACATGAATCGCAGCATAACGGGCATCTTCAGTCCGGATCAATCGATCGTTATTGACCGCCTCGAGGACCTTGCCAGCTTGTACATCAAGCGAACAAAGCTCGACAGTGATCAAGAGATCATTCTTGGAGGTGAGTGGGCGTAGTATTTGTTTCCGATTCTGAAAGTACGCATTGAATCTAATCTTCACTCATAGGATGGTCGTTTGGCGGAGTTCTAGCTTTCGAGGTATCACGGCAACTGCAGGCCCTCGGTCGGCGGGTCAAGGGTCTAATTCTCATCGACTCGCCACCGCCGGTTGAGCACCAGGCCCTGCCACCCGAGGTGATTTCCTACATATTAACCAACAAGATTTCCAACGACAAGACCTACGTCACCGAGTCATCAAAGCAAGCTAGAGAGAAGATCAAGCAGAAGTTTGAGCACCACGCTATGTTACTGCAGAATTACCACCCGGAACGACGAAGTCGCAGCGTTCCGTGTGTGATGCTCAAGTGCTCCCGTTCGATGGACACAGAGCTGCTCTGCAACATAACTTATCCGTGGGTCAGCAACAGCGACTTCCGGGAACAGTCGGTATCTCAATGGGAACAATTGATGGGGAGAAGTATCCCGGTGCTGGACATTGCCTGCGATCACTTCCAGATATTCGATACAGAACACGTAAGTTCAAACGGGTTACAAATCAACTCTAGAACGACGGCTAACCATGTTGCCAGGTCGGGGACGTTTCCCACAAATTAAGGGTTGCATGTGAGATGCTTGAGAATGCCAGCTTATGAGATGATGTTCGAAATTGGAATAGGGCAATGTTAGAAAGATCAAAACCTGCAATTACAGCAGCCAGAGTCAATGTGCGACGCGACATTCTATAATAGACATCAATTTGGGTGTGACTTGATTCCTTCCTAGTCGTGAGATTGCGTTAACATTAGATGAGGCAATGTAATATGCGCTCTGATTGTTGAAATGCTCACGGCTACGGAAGGCTTCAAGGTGACAGGAAATCCAATGTGAATAAAAGCGGCGGACGATAACGCGACACTAAATTTAGTGCTTAGATCACTGATAGCCCATTGTAACGTGCTAAAGAAGCCCCCTCATCATCTCTAGTGGCAGACGAAGATACCTGACTGCCTGACAAGCCAGCAGGTAAGCGAGCAGTGATCTGCGCCCAAATGAATGCATCGCCTGCTATTAATACTTAAACGCCTAGCAGGCAACGGAACATAAGTCAAAGAAAATCACCGAATCACTCTCGGGTATCATTAATTGACCTGTTTGAAAAGCCGCTAAAGATGAGCGATGAAGAAATCCATGTGACGTGGTCACCACCAGCCAAGGTTAGTTGGACGTGGTTGGGATAGCTTCGTCTCGGCTCGGGCAGGGCCTAGCTCGCCTGGGCATCGTCAAGTAGCGCTATTGGGCCAAGAGGGGCCCGGATGGGTTCCGCCAGAATGAAGATGGAACAGGTAGTCACTACAGTAGTATGGAAGGACCATTGTATCTTCATACTGCTAGATAGGCAGTAGTATAATTGTTCTTGTCTCACCACCGCCTATAGTAATAGTGGCAGCGCTCTTCGATTCTAACGGCGGTATGTGATTGCATGCCGCAAACTCGGGGTTTCAGCGGGTCTGATTGTCGCTGCATTATGGAGGGACCGCCGAGGGTTTAGTTGCGAACTTGCGATGCCTAAGTACCGACCCAAAATCCTAGATTAAAAGCGAAACAACATGTTGTAGATATACAGGCTGCTCTGATCTAATCGCTACCTATTGCCCTCTTGCTCAATTATCACAATGTTTTCACGCGCTTTATTGCTTTCATTTTTGTCTTTGCCTGTCGCAAAGAGCACGGACCCTGCCAGCTATTACGACCTGAGTGGAGGGCGCCATTACAAGGGGCAACTACAGGCTACGGATTGCCAACTGCGGTGCCCTCAGAGCGTCTTACCCGACCAAGTCATACTCCCAGCAATCACAGACGCCCGGCGTGAGACAGGCGAGTGGGAAAATGTCCTCGAATGCTGGTCCGTGGATACCACGACGACAAACATGGCTGGCATAGACAATGCATATCGTCTAGACTGGAAGGAGGGCTTCGACGCCACCTATCAGTATATCTTTACAGGCCCCTCTTACATGGGGCCGCACACAATACCGGAGCCCAGCTTGGCTATCATGAGCGCTGGCGTCGGTACGTGGTTGCACTCTGCTTTGGCGCTGCTGAACCCAATCCAACCAATTCTTGCGTGTTGTGTCGGGTGCAATGGAAGCTGACTAGAAATCTAGGTGACGTGAGAGTTGCATCAGGAAGATGCTTGAGACTCAAAGCAGGAGACATCTTCTTCAACGTTGGAACGAAGGGCTTGCAAACGGCTTGGTTCTCCGAGGGCTCAGTAGTGTCAGACTTGTACTTCAAGGGGAGGCAGATTCCAGATCACAAGGTAATCCCGGAACTTGTGGAAAGGACAGAAGATGGATCGGGACGAAAAGACGAGCTGTAAGAATCAAGATAATTCACATGTAGCATAGAACCTCAATTGGTACTAGAATACGAAGAAGGAATATGCGATACCGCTTTGCAATTGCAGGGCCATTCATAGTCTGCTGCACACCCCACCAAGACTGAATCGCACCGAAAATGGCGAACCGCTTTGCATGTCAGCATTACTAGGTTGACGCTATTGCCAATTCCCAATAGTTACTACTTGCGAGTCGGCTAGACACCATAGTACTGAAGAGATATCGAAATCAGTAACTAATTTGACCTATGCAGGTATGGGTTATAGCTGTTATTCGGCTCGGGAGTCTCGAGATAAGAGGATGACCGATCTGGAATGGTTTTGCGGGCCATGCGCGCCGGTCCTGAACAACGCCGAGGTCAGAAGACTCGGGTCCGGTCCGACCAACCCGGCAGTAAATAAAGCCTCTTTTGAGCAGCTAGCATAGCTCAGAGCTACCAGATACACAGAGAATCAATTGTTTCACATCAGAAACATGCATTCGCAAATTCCCCTGGCCTTCACAGCCCTGTCCTCGGCTTGGACGCAAGCTTCGTCGACATGCCAGGATCTTCGGATCCCTGTGTCTGTCGAAAAGACAGCTACGGGCGAATTTAGCAGGGATATGTACAGCGACGAGATCTTCTTTTCGTTGGCAGAGCGGAAGATCCTCGTCTCCAATACATACGAGATGGCAGCGCGGCTGTGCATACCAGATAACAACCAAGGGCCTCACGCGGATACGCTCCAGCTTCTCGTCCATGGTGCATCGTTCAATAAGCTGATGTGGGACTCGGAGTACCAGCCGGAGAGATACAGCTGGGTACAGAGGATGATGCATGAAGGATATCCCACCCTGGCCATCGATCTGGTTGGTGCTGGGAACAGCACATTCCCAGATGGATTGTTCGAGGTCCAAACTCAGATGTATGTTGAGACTATACACGACTTGATTCAAAAGCTTCGGAGGGGTGAGGTTGCCGGTCGCTCTTGGGAGAAAATTGCCTATGTGGGATTCTCCATCGGGGGTATGGTTGCGACGACCCTGACGCAGCAATACCCCGACGATGTCGATGCACTCGTCCTTCATGCAATCACCTGGGATACATCATGGATCTATCCAGCATTTTTGTCAGGACTTCAAGCTCCCGCTCGACAGATTGACCCGGAGAAATGGGGTCACCTTCCAGTCGAATACCAAACTCAGTCAACGCGAGAAGGTCGAATAGTCGCATGCTTTGCTGGGGATTACGATCACGACATAACAGAACTTGATTGGTAAGTTGACGGAATGAACGCGACCACTCCCTGCCACATCTCCGCTCCAGATAGTATGGTCTTAGCACATATCTGACTGATGCATCAGGCAAACACGTGATTTTGATACGTTTGGCGCTGCGATCACTTTTACGTATCACCTGGTGACGGCCCCGGAGTATAGCGGCCCGGTATTTTTAGGTATTGGCGAAAGTATGTTGAACAATGTCGGAGCCTAGTTGCTCAGCAAGATTCCAAGTACTAAATTCCGTTCACAGGGGACTCAACATTTTGTGGAGGACGGTATTGCCGAGAACAGCCGTATGAGGTGTACAGGAGATTCCCGAAGGCGAAAGCACACGACATAAAGGTTTACAAAGAGACGGGACATGCTATTATATACCACTATAGTGGGCTGCAGTTAATGGCCGATACGCTGGCTTTTCTTGAATCTGCAGGCCTATAATGGTAAGTGTGTCTGTCTCTTATCTTATTTTCCATTATCTTCGTGGAAGATTCTAGCAAGAAGTATGGGAGCTTAAATGTCATGAGAGGAATGGAAATATTTGTCATTAAACGGAATTTGTAATTAGTTATGGAAGGGTGGCACATTCCGATAGTGGCCGCTCTGCAGATGATAGCAGATGACACTAGATCACCATTGATCGAAATCAGTGGACTCTCAGATCAAGTCTCGCATTCTTTACTATACATGACTCAGTGATAATTGTTCGAAGTGTAATTCCATTCGCAATAATATCACTGCAAAGGAACTTTTGGTATATAACCAATATTTGGAGACAACAATTCATGTCTAGCTAGTGGCCAAGCTGAAGTATCATCTCACATGATTTTGACGAAGTGAATCTCACAAACAGCAAATTCTTGATGCTTCCTCATCTCGCACACTCCCGAAACTCAACTATCCCACTAAACCGCATACATCCACTGCCCAAGTGTACCTGCACGCCGCAACTGGTTTCCACCATCCTACTCAAGCCACAGCAGCCTTGTACTGGGGCGTGAGTGGCAAAGTCAAGGGGGCGCACATAGTAATGCCAGCAGAGTACAGTCCACTGCCCGACTCGGGGTACATTGGATTCTGGTAGAAGAACGTCGTGCAATTGGGGCTCAAGTTGACAGCGCTTAAGCCAATGAAAGTGACGCCACTAGATCCCGAGTTGGGTGATGTTCAGTTTTGGTCTGTGCTGTATTTGTCTGTAACACGAGGGACGAGAATCTAAAGACGGGGTTAACTTACGGACTGTGAGGGTTTCCACTGCTGCAAGTCCAGGTTTGATTGATGTTGAGCTCGTTGTTGCCTGCATCGAATGTGAACTTCGTCTTCGTCGCGGATCTCGCGGGTGCCTTGCAGGTATACACCACGTTGCCATCGAAGAACGCCGTGGGAACCGTGCTTGAGGCGTTGCAGTGCACCGTTTCGGGGATGGCAGGATTAGTCAAGTTGAATTCTACAGAACCCGAAGCCACCTCATGCGAGGGCGTCGTAAAGACGTCCGAAGAAGAATAGGTGAAGTCCTGGAGGATCCAAGAGAAGTTGCCGAAGGATGCTGAGACGCAGGCGGTGCTTGCTAGAGAATCCGCGTGAGGCAAAGCGGCGACAAGGCGCAATGTTGCGATAAGAAGTGCAGTGATTTTCTGCATGTTTACAAGGTTTCAATCAAACTCCGGGACTCTGTATGAAAGTGTGGCTTTTGCTTGCTGTAATGTTGAAGTTATTTTGTTGTCTTACTTACGTTTGGGTTTCCAGAATCATCTAATCGTTGTGGTCTCGGTGGCCTCTTTATACTAAATACTCTTGCAATGGAAGGTATTGTCGGCCATTCAATCGACTTGTGACCACACGAGGTTCTAGAACGTCGAACTGGGCAAACGGTAGCCATGTTAACTTCGTATACCTGCCTGTTACATTACGAGATTTGGGTTATAATGGTTGTCAACATTCAAGACACGTTGTTGAGTAACTACGTACGAAGACATACGATCCTGTTCGCCACCAATTAAGTAGCGTAGGTTGTGAAGATGACATGAGGCGCGGGAAACCATTCAGCAATAGTCTGTACACACTTACTAATATGGTACGAGTATGGCTATTTGCGGCTCGCACCTTATTGATCGAAATACGAGCTTCGATTGCTATTCGCGGCCCAAGGGAAGTCATTCCCGTGATCAAAGGTTCTAAGATCCAATGCCAATAGTTGCACTGAACTCACTACGTGATGTTTCCTTGACACAGTATCAATTCATCTTCTTCCGTCCGGCAATGAACAATAAGAGATCATCAGCATGTACTACCTATAACGCTGACCCGAGCCCTTCGATCTTGAAGTCGGTCGCCCATCACCGCCGCTTCTGCATCCGAGAGGCCAAGGTACGATAATTATCTTACTTGTTTTTCTTCCATGTCAATAGCAGACTCCCCTTGCCGCTGCAAAATGCCCACCGACTTGAAAGATATCAAAATCCCATATTTTGTGTGTGTCCTCTTCTGCCACCTCATTTCCAGCCACTTTTGATTCTTTATTTGCTTGAGCTCGATCACCTACAGACATGAGCCTACCATCTCCTGTGTACCTAAGACTTACTTTTTGGCCAGCGAAGATCCATTGAACGGAATTCGCGCTGTCAGACACCGGGTCATCATTTCTTTCATCTCTATGTTGCATAATGTCCCCAAGTAGAGGTGGTGTTCAAACCCACTGTCCAAACTTCAACATCAAATGTCTTGGCGACGTGGCGATTGTCCCAAAATAGAACTATCGAGGAACACTCCAAGACACTGGATCAGGATGCAAAGATAAAGGCAATACCATTGAGGGTGTATTATCTGGCGCCGAGTGTTTTGGCTACAATGAGATCAGTCTTTCGGTAGCACGTCGCATTCTGCACGAACCACGTTGGTGTTGTCTATCGGCCGAGAACAACATCATCCATGTCGCGGACGGGGTGGGACGAACACGCGTACAGATCGCGCAGTGGAACATCAGGACGCGTCTCAAGTGCCGATTGATATAGAGCGACAGAGCAGCAGCCTGATGGTGACAAAAGATGTCTGATCACTCGTCTATGCCTACATGTTGCGAATGCGATGTACGGATTTGCAAGGGCTGCGAGGCCTCAGGGGTTTGCCAGCGTGCCGAGATTAGTCTTCCTGCTAGCGCTACTCGGATATAGTCAGGAAACACATCACAGCTGCCCGGAAGATCTGCTAAGAATCTGTAGGTATACATAGTACTCTAACAATCTGCAAAGTCTACGTCCAATTGAACTACGTGCTGTATAGAAAAGTTACATCTTTCAGCTGCCATGGTGCGAGCAATAATGCGAAAGCGGTAATCACCCGCATTAGATCTACGTATTATTGACTGTGACGATCGTCACGATCCACCTATCTCGCCTGTCACTTCAAGCGTGCGGAGTAAGTCAGGGTTCATCCGAACACCCATCAAACATGGCTACTCGTGGCTCTATGTCATGAACTACCTAGCACAGGAATGTAAAGGGGAGAAAAGCATTGTATTTTCTGAATTGTGTAGGGCTAATATAACAATCTGCGTAGCAACCTCGGCGTGATTGAAAACCCGCGCCCCTCTCGTGTGCGATGCATTGTTCCACGCTGGCTACTGTAATTACATCATCGAATTGGCTATCGGCTACGCAGACACCACACGAAAGCATCTCAGAATCGAATTGAGACATTCTGAGCGAGGCCTTCGCACGATACGCACGTTTTTGGGTCCAATGTCTCCCGGGACTAGCGACGCCAGCATGGCGGCCCGCAGTAGACCGCTGCAAACAGGTGGGGAGCATGTAACCATGGAGATGCCAATATTGTCATGGATGTCACCTCAGTGGATGCCTGGTCTAACGCGATGGCGATGCTCTCTGCCCATGTCGGTGACAAAAGGCCTGGCCCTGCTTGATTCGAAATTCTCATACTATGTAACTACCTACATAGTAGTACACTACTCCCAGACTCCAGTCTTGACCGCATCCCCAGTTGTCTCACTGCCACTCGAGACAATCCAATTCCACGATGAGACTCCCGTCCCTACTCGCAGCAGGAACACTCATTTCGACGGTTGCCGAATGCAGTAGTGTCGCTTGCTCGCGGCCGCGCGTAACCGACGACAAGCAGGGCGTTACATACGAGGGACTTCGTCGCAATGGCATCGATGTCTTCCTGGGCGTCCCCTACGGGGAAGACACAGGCGGCGCGAACCGCTTCAAACCGCCGAGACCGTACAAGCCTGCGCGCGGGAGTGTCGTGAACGCGCAAGCGTACGGACCCGCGTGTCCGCAGCAGCTCACGGTGGCCTCCCCTCCACTTACACTCACGGATGTATCTGAGGTGTCGGAGGATTGCTTGAACCTCGTCATCGGGCGGCCGGCGGGCACTACGAAAGATAGCCGTCACCCCGTCATGGTGTGGATCCACGGCGGCGGGTTCTGGTCCGGACAGAACCGCGACGCGTCCACAGCCCCGGACGGCATAGTGCGCGAATCCGTCGCGAACGGCCTGCCCGTCATCGTTGTGACTGTTGGGTATCGCCTCGGTTTCTTCGGCTTCGCCCAGTCTGCGGCCCTCGAGGCGGAGGGGTCAGAGAATGCTGGGCTGAGGGACCAGCGTCTGGCCCTTGAATGGGTTCGTGAACATATCGGTCAATTCGGTGGAGACGCGGATAAAGTCACCATCTTCGGACAGTCCTCGGGTGGCCTGTCTGTCGGGATGCAGATCATGGCCTATGGTGCCAGTAAGCCCGTGCCGTTCCAGCAGGGCATAGCCGAAAGCCAGAACAACGAGCCTGGTATCACTGGCGACTTCACGATTAACGCGATGCAGCTGATGGTTGACGCGGTCGGCTGCAATACGACGAGCCTGCATTCGAAGGAGACGATAGACTGCTTGCGCGACTTTGACACGCAGACGCTTCTGGACGCCTCCATCGACACATACTCGTTTGATATCGCGCACAACATCGGCGACATTTGGCTTCCGGTTGTCGACGGCGACTTCCTGCCCGCCGCACCCTCACAGCTTATCAAGGAGGGACGATTCGCCAACGTGACGACCATGCACGGGTGGTGCCAAGATGATCTGGGTGCATATACCGACCCCAGCATCTCAACTGCCGCGCAGACGCGGGACTTCCTTCGAAGTTATGTGCCGGATGTGACGGATGCCAATCTGGACAAGCTGCTGTCTCTGTATCCTATCGCCGACTACGAGGACAACCAGGCGGCCAACAAGTCAAAACACTTCTACCGCGCAGAGCAAGCGTTCCGCGACATCCTGATGGTATGCCAGCCCATCTTCTACGCGGAGCGTCTTGCCCAGCGCGGGAACGACGTGTACCTGTACGATTGGAACCAGACGATCAGCGAGCGGTTATTCCAAGGGGTGCTCAATGAGACGAGAGGTCTGGGCGTGATCCACGAATCGGAGTTGAAGTACGTTTTCGGCAACCTTTCCGCATTCAACGAGGGCGACAATCGGTTCCATTTCACACAAGACGATTATGCGTTGGCGTTGCGTGGCTCGCGGTCTTGGTCGACTTTTGCTAGCACGGGCAAGCCAACATTGAAAGGGCATGACACGTTTTCAGGCTTCACGACTGCATTTGACGGGATGGAAGACACGAAAGTATTCATCGCGGGAGGGCCGCACGAAGGACTGTCACCTATTGATGGGCCGGAGGCCTTGGAGGGATTGGCCAAACAAAGACTCAGAGAAAGATGCGCGTTTATCAACTCAGACGAGATGATTGAACAGCTCAAGTACTAGATTGATAATGTAATAGAGACGCGAACCCTCGGCAAAAATGGAGCTCAATGTGACTCATAAACGCCAACGTTTGGCCACGACATCAAACAAATTAACCTTCAATGCCCTGCAAGCAGCAATTTCTCATCATGACTGGTCTCATTTCGTGCTATTTTGGTACACTTCGCAAGTACCCATGTTGAGGTCTCTAACTCGTCACTCTCACTGTGATGAAATCGCATCAAGGTTGAACCTTATTTCGCTTCGATAGTAGGTATATGCTCAGCAAGTGTGTTGAACCAATATGTGAGTACCTGGTCACCGGGCTGTGCCGCTTAAAGATTATCGCCCCTGCTCCTCTCGATCTGATACATTTGACAAAGGATTAAGTCGACGATTGCCGAGAACCCCTTCTTGATCTTGAAAGAGTTCCGAACAGAAGCAATTCGCAAGGCTTATGAACTAACATTGACCTTTGCACTTTCGTTTGTTGGTATTGGCATAGTGATAGGGCCTCCTGGTGAATCTGCTGTCCTCGCGGTAAGGACCTCAACACCAGTCTCCGTTACAAGCAAAGTGTGTTCTACGCAAATATCAGCAATGCGGCGCCTATTCAATGAGCCTTTCTCACATACCAAACTGAGCAGTTCTCTTGCCATCGACCGTCACATTCGTCCAATCATCCGGCCAAGACATATCCATGGGTTTCCCCAACGTCAAGATGGGCTCGATCGTGAAGGTCAAACCTGGCTTGCAGACACCAGCGGCCTTGTTCTTGGCGTAATGTGGGATCCAAGGCGGAGGGTGAAACTCAGTGTTGATGCCATGCCCACCCCAATTCGCGACGACGGCGCAATTTCTCGACTTCGCATATTTCTCAATGACCTTTCCAAACTCGCGGATCGGCGTCCCGGGCTTCACCAGCTTGATTGCCTCGTCCAAGCACTCCCGTGTCGTCTCCACGACGCGAACGGAATCTGGGTCAGCTCTAGCTCGATCGCCGACGTAGTACGTCTCGTTGACATCGGCGTGGTAGCCGCCGTGGTACAGTGAGATGTCAAGATTGAGTATGTCCCCATCGAGCAGGATACGGTGATCTGGGATTCCGTGACAGACAACCTCGTTCGGCGATGTACAAAGCGACTTGGGGAAGCGGTTGTAGTTCAGCGGAGATGGGTAAGCCTGCGATAGTCAGCAGGTGTCAAAGCCACATCGAATGTAAGGAGCGCTCACATCTCGTTCCATGCAGGCCTGGTGGCAGACTTCATCCAAGAAGTCTGTTGACACCCCGGGACGGGTCTCTGCAGCGACGATGTCTAGTACTTCTCGAGCCAATCTGCAAACTTTGCGCATTGCCTCCTGCCCCTCGACGTCGAGAAACTTCCATTTCAAGCCTAATTGGCGCTCGGCTGCTGGTATGCCAGTTCCCGCCCAGTCGGGGCGTCTGATATGTCCCGGGATGGCGCGCTTTGGGGAAAGAGGATAGACAGGTCGGACAGAGCCTGTGAAGGGGTAGGCAGGGAAAGGGTTGAAGTATCCTTTGATGCAAGTTATCAGATGAGAGAGCTGTTGTGAAATATACTCGGGGGTTGTTACCAGTTCGCGTCTTCTGCACTTCCTGTCTTTGGGCCGTCTTGTGTACACTCTTATGTTCAGCCTACACACATGCGTAGTCTGTCAGTGAGACTGCTAGAGTAAGGGGACGATGGAGATGGACAAACCCAGCTCTTCTGAAAGCAAGCTTGAGAACAGAAAAAACTTTCTCCGCCTTGCTTAAGACATGTCGGACATTGTAGACTTCCAACATCATTTTCGCAGCCTGTGCCTAGGCATCTTGCTGGTGAAGGTGTTTCCGACGGGTTGTCGGACAGCGTTGCAGGGGTCATCTTTCGTCGGAGTGAAGGGTTGCTGGCAGCGGAAAACTCCAATGCTAAGAATATTCAAAGAGGATTTTCAAACTCGAGTGTTCGTATGTTGAAGAGATACGAGACGACAGAAAAAAAAGATAAAAGTCCATTATATACCTGTGTGTTATTGTTGTCAGTCGAAGTATTAAGTAATGTACATAGGTACAAGTCGTATAAGCCAGCCCTAACGCGCCCTTCAATTTACATACTTCTTGGCACTTTCCCTCAGGCTAGTGTACGGTGTGAAATGAAAGTGTCACTTTATCCTACTACAAGCCCCGGAGATTGGGCCCTTTTCTTTATCCTGCGCCTGGCTTAGCTTAAGTCCACTCCCAATTCGGATATAGTATGTGATCTCCATCTGGGGAAAGATAAACACTGTGTTTGCTCCAGCATGATGCATTCATACCTGTTGATCTCATAGAATTTGCAACGCATCAGCATCGATGAATTTTATTTTACTATTCTCAACCCTCATTCGTCAACCCGTTCCCTACTTCTCATGTCCTCATCTTGTTCATAACATGGGTTTCGATGAAATTCACCGCATCATCCATTCCCTGAGGAGTATGAAACCAATGGCCTCCGTTCGGATATTCTTTCCACTCCACCTGGCACCCGAATTCGCGTAGCGTATCTCTCAAGGCGCGACCTCTCTGCACGAGCACCAGCGGATCATCAGCGCAATGCTCGAGCAAAACGGGCGTCTTGGCCAGCACATCATTATGCTCCGGTACATCGTCCAGCGCCATGACCTCTCTCATCTTCGTCAGCGACCTGCCGGAAAACGGACACCTGGCCGAGAAGCCCATGAAGGCGCCCAGCGGCTCCTTCAGGTTGAACAGCAAGTGCGTACTCGTGGCGGCGCCCATGCTGATGCCGGCGAGCACGATGCGATCCCAGCGCCCGCCCAGCCGCGCCGCCTCGTCCGCCAGCATCTTGCGGAAGACGGGGATGACTTCGCGGAGGCCCTCGGCCTGCAGCTCCTCGTTCTCGGCGAAGTCGCGCACGTTCCACACGTCGAACCACTGCGGCCAGGTCTCGGGGCCGCTGGCGAGTTTGCGCATCGGCGCCTGCGGCAGCACCCATCTGAATGTGGGAAATGCGTCGGCGAGGGTGCGGTTTCTTGAGTCGCGCCAGTGGCCGAGGCCGTTGGCGAAGGCTTGCACGTTGTCGCCGCGACCGTGTAAGAAGACGACGGTATGGGTGTGGGGTTGTGCTGGCGCGGGGCCTGTGGTGATGGTTGGGAAGGTCATAATGAAAACGACAGAATTGATCGTCGCAGCCTCAGATGATCAAACCAGGGCTTATAATCTGTAAATGATGCTCGATAACTGACACAGCAGATCTGTACCAAGGTAAGTAGAAAGTTTGGGCTATATAAGCTGCAAGTGCTTCCTCGCGACGACAGATATGAGGGACTGGAAAGAGGCCTACCTCGAGGCACACGTATCGCAAGCTGCCTAAACTCAGTGGCTGTCTTGCCCCTTCTAACCTCTGTAGCTCACGCTAAAGTAACCCGAGAATTGTTGGTGATGAAGGACGCCTAAGTGCAGCTGTCGCTGGACACTAAAAGGCCTAGCCCAGGCCCGTGGGCGTAAGATTAAGTGTCCGGTGTGGTTGACTGTAGATAGATGTGGACCCGGACACTTAATGTTACGCCCACATGCCAGGTACGCGCGCATAATATAGCGTCCTTCAACCTTGGATATAGGGGCAACTAGTGAATTTAGTGCACCACACCTCCCTGTTAGATTGATCTCAGACATGAATTAAAGACGGTGGCAATTCAACCAGGGGCACTATTTACGACGAGTCAAGCGATGCCAATGTTGAATTTCTTGTGATTTGCGGGGAAATAAGTGCGGTGTTTACAATAGGCCCAGTTCAATCAATTACTCGAAGAGGTAGCTTCAGTTTCCAAACATTGCCAGTCTTCATATTCCGTCCCCCATCCCCCAAGCCCGGGTTTCAACATCCAGCTCCTGAGAATAATCACCAAAAGCCTTAAAGATATTTTTGACCATGTCATTGTACCGTTTCTTCCATCGGAATCCCTCGAACAACGACTTCGTGAAGTCCCAGTACTCGGGGTAATAGCCGGCAAACTCCCAATCCACGATGCCGGACACGCTCCAACCCTCAGAACCGTCTGGTTGTGTGACCAGGTCAATCAAGATGTTTCGCGGATTCAGATCCCCATGTGTGAATACTATGCTGTGTCCCCGACGACCAGGATCGTCCGACAATCTCAGTATGTTGCTGAAGGCGGCCTCGTCGGGAAACGGCCCCATGGGCCTTCCGCTACGTATGCGAGAGTCTCGAATCTCTATGCCAAGGGTGTTGCAAATCGGGTTTTCATCGTTGACCATGTTGGGTATACATCTGATCTGGGTCAAGTAGTCTTGCATTTGCATCGTGATTCGTTCGCAGTCGCTTTCAGATAGGATTTCGTTACATTGAGAAAGAGGTAAACCTGGCAGTCGCGTCATCAACAGATATTCCTCATCTGACTCCGGAGTTGAATCCCGGGCAAGTATCAGATCAAGAGGCTTAGGCAATGGAACGGTCGTGTATTGCTGAACAAGTCGCATCGCGTTGTGTTCATTACGGTAAGTGCCTTCCCCAAGATGATGCTTAAGGTAGAGTCCGAAAGGAAGCCTTTGAACGAAAAAGGTGCTCTTTCCATAGAGGGCTTCTCCAATCTTCCGCAGCAGCCCGTAAGCCGTGATGCGCACTCGTCTTGGTGTCATCAACCATAGCGAAAGGGCGACACGGCCTAGGGTTCCCAAAGGAAGCATAGAAGATAGTGTTCGGGACATTGCGCGCTTGATGGGCGATTCCCGAGGGTATGACTGAGGACGATATGTTGATGGCGATAATCGAGGTCCGTCCAAAATTTGAGCCGCGATGCATCTGGCAAGGTCAAGCAGTCGGATGCTGGTGCACAGCCTTGCATGTGTGCCGATAAATCGTGCATCGACTTTAACCATTCCAGAGCGTGAGTGATCTCCTAGAAGTGGCCGATTGCCCTCAACGTCTAGTTCAACTACTGGCCCTACATGTGCATACTGGACCTGAAACTGTGTGCGAGACGTCAGAAGGAAGTGCTTGAAACAAGACATCATAGCTTATTTTAAAGCTTCCACTTACCTCAATCATCGAGTCCAGTCTCTGCAGCTTAACGAATCCATTGGCATATGCAACAGACGCGGATCGCCGTACCAACCAATGATTAGCGTACGGTGTCATGTAGTCTGGGTCTTTCAGAAAGTCGAACCACCAGTCCCGATACGGTGGCCCCAAGAACGCACCCATCATGTCGAAAACCCGCCCCTTCGTAGATTGAAGTCAGTCTTTAAACGAGCTTAACATGAGCACACGTGTGATCTCCCAAACATCCAATGTTGACTAACCTCCTCAGTAATCCAGCCGGTCGGAATTGCTATAACGGGCACGACACACAAGGGATCGAAAATGCTGCCCTTCTTCCCTGTTATACAACACCGATTTCCATCCCGCCTGGTGATGGCACGCTGAGCATTGGCATCTGGAAGGTTGGGAAGAGAGCCTTTGCGCGTTATGGACTCGATAATGTAAACCCAATCTGATACGAGAGACCGAGCATCACCGTTTGCCATTCTATCGTTCACATAGATGGCAGCCAATACAGGATCCATAGCCGCATGAATGAAGGAGGTCAGCAACCAGGTCGATGGATAAGGTAGTTCCGTATTCTCTATGGCCTCCAGCGCCCGCACTACTCTCTCGTCACTGAGACGGTGACGGTACATATTGATCCGACTTTAAGCGCTTGAATCGGCCAAAGACTTGTACGGCTGCTATCCTTGTATCATAAATATTCGATAAGTTAGGCGACCTGGGAGTAGATGACAAGAGAAGCCGCCCATGTGGTGGAGATGTTGGAAGCAAAACGCAAAACGAAGGTGGAGGAGAAAGGATGTATTTCACTCGCCGTTTGAACTAAGACGTTAGAGGGTCCCACTACATCTGGAGTTGGGGCTCCCTACGCCAATCAAAAGTCTCATAGTGCCTCGCGCCAGGCATAGTCGATTCGACATACCTAGCGCCGGCGCCAGCCTCGCGGGTGAAGGATTTGAATACTTGATACTAACCTCACTAGCATAAGAGCTAGCTGATTTCAACTTGCTTCTCAAGTTGAAAGGAAGTCCTACTGCAAGAAGTCGCCAGGGCATCCAGGCTGCCACGGATAGGGCGCCAAGACACTCAACTGGAATATGTAAAACACAGCTTGAGCTGCTAATGCAGTTGCTATGTCGCAAGAACCAACAACACTTTGAGGTAATACCGCCGTTCGTTCATCTAAGCGCCGACATATATGCTGAGGTCTTGATAATGGGCACGACTTAGGTAGAGCTCTAGGTGCGATCATGTTCAAGTATAAAGGTCACACAATACCTTCCCTCCTCAATGTAAGTAGGCATAAGAAACAGTTCAATATCATCCTCTTATTCCATTACCTCGAATTCATACAAACAAACCGTTTGAATATCTTCAATTTCTTTCCTTAAAGATGTATTCTCATCAGACTCACTCTCGCCGAGCCACTGGGACTGGCGTTAGCTCAACGCAAGCCACCACCTCATCCTCTTATGATACCACTTCTCACGACTCCTTATACATCACGCTTCAGTATCTACGCACAGTCAACGGGCAGCCCAAATATGTGAGAACCTTTATAGTGAACCGAATCGGGCCTAGGTCTTATACTTATTCTCTATCAACCAGCATTGGGCCTTGTACTTAACAGAAAACAAGGCACCAAAAGGATATCTGGTTCATGCTACAGACGCCGGCCGGCAAGCCCTTGACCTTTACAAGGAAGTCCGCTCAGTGCGTGACCCTCTGAGGTCTAAGAGCTTGGTGGTTGTTTTGAAGATTGGGAGTTCTGTCAGTATTGGGGCGCTTGATGCATATGCTTCGAAGGTCCATCTCATGGATCCCCGATATCTCCCCCAAGGAGAAAGCCGATGGACTTGCCGTGTTTGGTTGAAGGAAGTTCTCCATCTTCTTGACTGTGCAAAACAGATTCAGCTTCCGTGCAATTTGGGTGAGTGCTTCCGCGATTTACTTATTATTGACCCCTTTTGTCACTCCGAACTATCGCCACTCGACAGACATGAGTCTTCTTCGTCTTACTTTTTAACTATCACGAGACTAATGGGTTTCGTCTTAGATGCTCTCGAAGACTATTGCTATGATCGTGCAAATGAACACTTGCCCTTTGTAGGCAGCTTCCCAGCAAAAATCTTCGAGCATAAACAAGAATGGGCGAGCGACAAAGAGCGGCATGGGCGAACCGACAGGTATGGCTCACATGCAACTACACCAATGTTGGTCGACTCGACTCCCAGGGGATACTACGGCTCGTCACCTATGCAGCTCGATACCACTGGGAGAGAACGGCACTACGGCTCATCGCCTATGCAGCTTGATACTACTGGTAAAGAACGGTATTATGGTCCATCTCCAATGGTTACTGAAACCTATCGCTACTAGAGACAGCGATGGTTGACACTTCAGAGTTTATGGGCAATTTATTATTCAGAGTTTATAGTGCTAGATATTTCTTCGTTTAGTGGGCATTGCGAGTATATTTGTAGTATTATTCCTTTATTGGGAAACATTTGTATATTATAGAAGATAGGCGTTCATATACTTGGAAGTTTAGTGGTTTGTCCCTTGTCCCGTTCATTGCGTCCTGCCTCGTCGCGATTTTGTAATTATAATTGTATCAGAATATTTAAACGCCGTGTTGATGTATGATATGTCGCTTCGCGGAATGGTGGCCTTTCACTTAATACATATACTCCCCTAATTCCAGCATATGTTTTCTTTGATATATGGCCCGCATGTGGTTTTAGTTTGCACCTGCCTTTAAGCAGGAGGGGTCACGCATATACAAGACACTGCGCCTCGTATTGCTTCTCGACAATTTTTTAAGGTTTTCCAAGTGTAGAACAGGTACTTTAAGTACCTACCTCTTACCTAGGGTACATGTTTATAAACTCTGGCATGCCCTCCCCGTCACTTCCGCCTTTTTACTTTTGCTTGCATGCACACACCTAGTCCACACAATAAACCTTCTTCCAGTACAACCAAATCTCAATCAAAAGCCTTCCTCAACCTGTTACCCCCAAAATGAACTTCAACCAGCCTCAATCACAGTCCCTGGAGACATACCGGGAGATACGCATATACGAAGACGATTCCGCATTCTGGCCCTACCCTGTGCCTTCAGCGTCGTATTATGCCGCACCACGAGATAGAGAGGCACCATGCTGGAACCAGAAGTATGCTCAGAAGACTTTGGATACTTCTAATACGCCTCTCACCACACGAGCTTCAGGTTGTACGAAGGCATCTTACAGACTTGTTTTACGAGGATGCAGCATGTTGTTTACGTTTTCAGATCCCGTTCTCCCACGGCTGGTCGAATGTCTTGATGATGGAGAAGCCTGAGGACGTTATGCAACGAGAGGGAGTCGGCCTGCCACAATTTGACTTACTCAACAAACAAACCGCCGTATACTTCGTTGGTAAAGAGAGAAATTCAGGGCGCCATGGGTACGGATATACAGACCGGCGATTAGGCTGTTACATTTACCGCGAATGGGCCCAATTGTACAGCGGCCGACCCAATCTACAACGTTACAACTCTTGCGCCAAGGCGTTCCAGGTTCCGCATCTTTCAGGCTCGGACTCGCTCGACATAGCAGCCGTAGTTGATCTACACCGGCAACTATGCGATTCTATATCCGCCTGGCTTAACGAAAAAGTTGTCTTTCGCTACGCTCCCCGCCCTCAAGGTGTAGAAAGCGTATTCCCGCACGCAGTCTTTCCACAGGCAGATGTTGCGAAGACGTGGTACGAACACGGCTTCGATATGGGTCATCTTTTCCGCGCTATTCTGCTTATATCTGACGAAAACGTCATTCCCGAGCCATGTCCTCTACAGCCAACTCCCACGACGGGCGTTGATCACATCGCAATAGCGGCTTGGCTAGAGCGTTTAATGCCCGAGGCCCGTATATTAATGGTACGCACTGGAGACGATGCGCATCTAAGCAGGCCTGTGTCTTTCGCAAGCCTTATGGACTCGTCAAAGAGCGGCCAGGGGGAAGGGCCCGGTCAGTTGGACGCGGTCAGAGTTACGGTCCCTGTCGCTATACGCTTCTTACACGAGCTGCAGGCACAGGAGGAAGCTATTTACCCGGATCTACGAGGCATGGCAGCCAGAATGACGGACGACCGCGAACGTGCGTGCCGCGAGTGGGTAGATAGTGTCATGCGGCATGCTGAGCGTGAGGACGTGGGCATGGACGGGACTCTGGATTCATGGATAGCTGTGAGGAGAATGTGGGCTGCGCGCGATGGGGAAAAGTTTGAGGATGGGCAAGATGACGAAACCCATCTTTTCCCTTTGTATTCCTGGACGTGTATATGGTGAGGCTTTGCAAGTCCTCACGATAGGCCAGTGCTCCTCCTCCTTCTCACGATGGCACCCGAATCCACAAGTGCGCGCTTTCAAAGGGTTAGGTCTAAGCTTTTTGAGGTATAGCGGCACTATTTCAGTAAGTAAGTAGGGACATTGATAGAGAACAATTAAATGTCCTCTCCCTCTGATAGGATTGACCATCAAGTACTAACAACCTCTAGGAAACATTATATTGTAGCTAATACTAATAAGGTTGATTGTTCTTATAGTGCTTATCTACCTAGGTCTGAAGTATGCATCTAGAGGTAGTACTCGCCAGTTTTCGGCTCCGAAATGTCGTGTTCTTCGCCGCCAAATCCCAGATGGCGAACAATGTCCCCTTCGCTAGAGCCGGGTTCCTCTGTCGCCATGGTTACTGGCATAGCCCCCCATTTTAATCTCCTTCGAGTGAGTTGGCGTAATCGCTTATAGCGTGCTTCATCTTCCATGATAGCACAGTGGATTGATGGATCTTCGCAATGTTCAGTGCTGTTAGCAAGCAGCTGGCAGGATTTGTAGAGCAACAGCCTCACCTTTAGTATCATCGCTGTCATTACCATCAGAAACCTGCTCTTCATCTTGATTGGCCTCTGTGTCGTGTATATGGCATGCTGCAGAAATTACAAGAGAGTTCCAGCCTCCGGCAACCATATTGCCCTCTGTCTTAAGAAAGCCGAAAAATAGAGGTGGAAATATAATAAAGAAAGGAGTTGTGATAACTAGGATAAGGATAAACAACGGGGAGTAACTAATCGAGATCAAAGATAAAGCAGAGACTGCAAACTTGTCCTCAAGGTTGGTAAGACTTGACCATCCTTGCCAGTAGCCTAACTTGTCATGAGTAATACTTCAATAGAGTAAGCGGGAGTTAGATTGAATACATACCGCCTTCATTGACATATAGAAATATTGCGTTAGAAACGAGCCAATGAAATAGGATACTAATAAGAATGAGTGGGATACTAAGTCTGTAAGGGAGCTGCAGACGGTAGGAGGAGACCTGCTGGCCTTTAGGATAGGAAACACGGAGAGGTTTGTATAAAGTACTGAAACTGTTCCATTCTTTCTCCACATGGATCTGAGTTAGAAGCGAATTGCAGCTAAAGTAGCAAAGAGATAAGATGAGTTGTGGTACATTGGCAAGCAATAGTACAGCGATATAACCTGGAGTTTTATCTTGATCCCAAAGATATAAGGACAAGACTCCATGTGAACGATCGAGTGAGTAAGTGCTTGAAATCCCATTTATATTAGTATATTAACAACGCCGTAGGTGTACACTTACTAATATTGTTTTGTTAAAGTAGCAGATGCCGAAAAACCAGCTACGGGTAAGGCGAACGCCCCTAAAAGTATTGAATAACTTTTAACCCAAGTCGGGTACGGGACGATGTGCCTAAAGCGTCGCGGGCTCTCCTTCCATCTTCGAGGTTGAACTGTACCCTTGAATCCGACATCAACAACCTCATACCAATGTTGCCTTGTTCCAAACTATGGCGAGTAATTAGTGTTTAAAATTTTGTATCGGTAGTAGTTGGCAGGACTGAGGGTACGAACCTCAATTTCCTGGGCATCCAAAGTCCCTAGCGAGCCAAGGCTTTGCGTTACATGATCCGGACATCGAATGAATGATTCAATCGCATCGCCTGGTGTAACAATAGAAGCGAACGGAATTTTCCAAGTTGCAACACTACCCAGTACCATCTTGACAAATATACTGAGTATGACAATGAGAAGCAGTGAATTTGAAAGGCCGACTTTGCACGTTGATTCAGCTTTCCTAGCGAGACAGTGATCAACGCGCATTGAGTTGAAACTCCCGTTGAAATTAACCCCCTCTTCGAACAAGGACTGTCTGTGGTGCCTAACAGCTGGGAAAAATTCCAAGAGCCAGGGCTTGCTTGATAGTGTCATCAGATCTCCATAATAGAAACCCCATCTATCCAATCCCAAAGCCCCAAGACAAGTATTGATACACTCAACTCCATCATTATCTGTTGACGATGTGCGGCGTGTCGTGTTGCACTGAGTCGAAAACCATAATGAATTGACGGTATCCGGGGGAACAAGCGGATCCCAGCGTTCGGAGAGGTTTGTGGACGAATCGAATGAAAAGGTATTCGACCTTGTCCAGCCCAAAGGTGTGGAAACGGGATCGAGAATGAGCAGTACATCATCATAAACCACGCGTGGCTTGCAAGACATATACTCTGAACGACATTGTTCAGCGCTCATGAAAGTCCAAGAACGGGAACTCTCTGCTGTAACCGCTATCTTTTTGCGAACCTCCGATGAAGGGTTCAGATATTCATCGATAGCAACTGGGTCTCCGTATCCGCCAATGCTAACCGCGTCGCCAGGCGGGGAGGGACCAAGGCTTCCTGCAGGTGAAAGGCTAGCTCCTGGTGGGTAAAAGGGAGCTCCATGTATGAATGCCTCTGAGGCAAGTGTCAGATGCCACTGTGACCCTTGAAGAGTTGTTTCGAACACAGAGCTGTTGAAAAATAGGTGTATTGGAAGCGACGTTGCCAGCAATATCAGCCAGCTACTCGCCTTCAGTCTGGACACGTGCGAAAGATTTCCAATAGACGGAATACCGATATCAACAGATCGAAGCCAGCCATGAGCCCGGTCTATCTCGTCTCGGGAAGGGGCGCTTAAGATTTGCATGAAGAAATTGGACGACGCAAGCACTGCGGTCGAGACCACATTGATGAGCAAGTGGAGTGTTATATTGAGTCTGGATGAGGTGGTACAGCTGCCTTCGAAGATGATGCTGGGATGAGCCAAGGAAGCTCCCGGCTGAGAAAGGCTGATGATTAGGAGTATGATTAAAATCACATCACAAATACATGCTAGGACCACATTGAAAGCCGCAGTCCGTCTCCATCCTTGTTGGGTGAAAAGTTTCGACATTTTGACGTTATCGGGATTCTTCGAGCCACGTAGGTCCAGCGCCCGCATCGGATTCGAATATGATCAAGATCATTCCAACGTTTGTGAACGAGAGATTTATCCTGGGCCCTCCTTATAATCTATAATTAGCCTTATCAAGCCCTAGTTATCCTATCTAATGTGGCTGCAGTGTAACAATCGCCACCGTCGTCCTATTCGGGAATGATACCTAATACTCAGCCCCTAAGCATTGCATGTAGTCATAGGGCCAAATCCTTTTTGAAGCAGGTTTTATATGATGCACGATTACTATATCCAACTTCACAGATCACTTAATCCTTTGAAACTCTCTTCGAAACAGCGACCACTGATCATCTAAGCGCTATGGACGTGGTCTCCAACCAAATTTCGCGTGTAGCAGAGGACAGCTCACCCTCTCTTTCTCACTGCGACTCCGAGCCCTATCCCGCAAACGCTAGGTCATTTGAGTCTGTAGACCAAAGATTTAAGAATTTACGAATCTTACGTTTTCAGTCTGCGATCACCGATCTGGTTTTCGGTTTTACTACTTGGGATGGCTTGTTTGAAGCTCAACCTACATTCTTTCTGTTCTCAACCATTATCGTGAGTAGTCCTTATGAACCCTAAAGTATCAAACGTTGTATGTAACCATGTGCCAGACTACTTTGTTGATCTTTTGGGACCTTCTCGGCTTTGCGTGCACCCAAAACAGATTCGCTTTGCTACCACTAGAAGTGTGCTTGGTTGTTGAACTGGCCTTTTTCGGTACATTCGTCTTTCTTGTATACGGATCTATACGTATAGTGAATTTGTCATTGGGTGTAACTCTCTTGGAAAATGGAGTTGCAAAGTCCTATAATGGATCGCTTTTCAAGATCAAGATCACGACATCCGTCTTTATATTGTGAGATCTCCTTCAATTCACCGTTCAGCTCGAAGCTAATATGCTGTGCAGGTTAACTACTGGGTTTCATATATATCATTGCATTCGCGCCTGCCCGACTCATTGGCAATATCGACAAGACTATCGCAAGATCAAACCAATCCTTGTATTCACCGAGCAAGGGAGCCCAGTCGCAATATTTCCACCATCTGAAGAAACAATTGTGCAAAGGCTCTCTGTCGATTCGTTAGAACATTCCCTTGCAGAGTAGACATATTGCGAGCTAGAAGGATTACAATATGGATTGTACTGGGCTGGGGTATCCAATCTTGTTATGACAGTCGTATTTGATAGCGAGAAGTCCGGAATGCCGTGATGGGATGAGAAAGATGCATCAATGGACTCGGCTTCTTTTGTTGCTCCGCCAATACGACCAATGCAGCAACTCATGAAAGTCTCTCATAGCATTTGATGACAATCACCAGCCCGCTCCGTTACTGTACCCAATTACGTCATTGAAACTAGTCGGTGTGTCTTGTTGTGTTGGCTGTATATGTACTCGTATGTTACGATAATATAGATGTAGATCTCGTGGCTTAGCACCTGTGTGTTGCTGCAAATGGTCTAGCCACCTGCAACAAACCGTGCATCCGACTTTAGGCAACTTTAGGCAGCCAGCGGGACGAGAAGTAGTCGAATGACGAATACAGCTGGCGCGCACTTGAAAGTACAACACAATCGTCTTGGCGACAAGTGGTTCAGATATGGCGATGTAACGCCAGTCTTAGCAGCTGCGGAATCTTGGCTTATCGGATAATGCAGCGTTACATCGTAGCTTCGCAACAATTTGAAAGGTCAAAAGTTACGAGGCCGAAGCGTCGTGTCGCTGATGCAGCCAAAAATTCTTGGCTGCATTTCGATCTCAATTGGTCTTACCCCTCCCCGGCTAATAATAGAATAAAATCTTACGTGTGGAACTGTTTCATAGGCACTGTTGTTGTTGTTGTTGTGATTGTTATTGCAGTGCTACTTTGGCGATCATGTGCCTGAACCGTTAACGTGATAGGGATATGCAGAGTTATGCCAAGTCGACCTCCAACCCGCCAGCCACGAAGGCCTACGTAAGGCAGCAGTTACGTGTCAGTCCTCATCAAAGCCTTACCCCCATACACGATGGAGGCATTGCCAGGTACCTAACTCTGAAAAAGTGCCGGTCACAGCTGTTCCTAGGCTCAGGAGTATAAGACTGCATCGTGGTAGCGGCTGGGCACCAAGCTTGGCTTCAGCTATTCAATGATGGCTGTGCTTGACAATACCCCATGATTGACGTCTGCCGCGTGCAAATCTGGGGTACGACCCTCTCGATTCGCGTCGCCAACTGGACCGAATGCTGTGATTATCGGGAGACAGACCTTGACCGCGAATTCCTTGTGCTGGAACGCGACGATGTGCATGTTGGCTGAGATGTGAACGCACATAGCGACGCGACGCCGAGAAAGAAGTCCCCAGCTCATAGCAGCGATCAAGCAATACCGCCAAGATGCTGCTCACATATAAAGATCAAGGCCCATCATAAGTGGCAAGACTTCTCAACACCATCATCAACAGCATCAACAATACCATCATCCTGAAAAGCACACATTGCTTCCAACATCAAACCAATCCCTCAATTCCAAGCCACCAACAAATCCAAAAGCCAAAATGCAACTCGAAAAGGTCCTCTTCCTCCTCACGCTCGCAGCGACCAGCGCCGCCGAGAACGACGTCGAGGCTGACGACGTCCCGCGCGCGTGTCTGCCCGCGTGTCAATTCACAGTCGACCTCACGCAGCGCTGCGACCGCGAGACCGACGAAGACGACCGATACAGGTCGTGCGTGTGCGACGCGGCGAACGCGCAGCAGCGCACGACCGAGTGCGCTAGCTGCGTCAAGGACAACGACCGGGACCCGAATGACAGCGATGTCGCGGATCTGATGGAGGACTGTGGGTGGGATTTCAGAGGGGCTGATGTTCCTTGTGAGTGACTTTCCAACTTGCAGTGGTCGTCTTCATGAACAATGTCCTATACTTGGCGGATTTCGCGAAAACCGGATTGAGCTAACAGTTATTAAAGACCCCATGACGACCACCGTCGGCGCTCCATCGTCAACTTCCTCTGGAGGCTCAGGCAACACTGTGACAGTGACGCAGACGCCGAGTAACACGGCCAGCGACTCGTCAAGCGAGACGGGGACGCCGACTTCGGACGGGTCGACGACTACTGGGACGGAGAACCCTGCTTCTGAGACGAGCCCGGGCGACTCCATGGCCGGCGCGCTGAACGCGAAGACTGTTGTTGGCTCTATGCTCGCTGCCTTTGCTATGGTGTCTGCGATCGTGCTGTGATGAGGAGGTGTATGTAGCATTGGATTATTGCATGCATGGGTGCGCGATAGGTGAATTTTTTGAGAAGGTAACTCATTGGGCGGAGAGAGTTACATGATGCATGAGGCATGAGCTGGATTGACGAGGAGCACGAATCTGACGATACCCCTACTGTCCTTACCATCATCAATCTAATACCAATAAAGATGGACTTACACCTGACAACCTTGTCTTCTTATAAAATCGCACATACACATACACTCTGATTGGTGAATCAGCTGGGCTCCAAGGTTCCTTAGGGAATGGCTTGATCAATCGTATTATAAATATATGATTACTTCGGTTCTCATTGAAACTGCATGACTGTGTCATTCATTATGTTTCCGGGTCCATATCGAAATACCCTCGACCAACTCTAGAACCTCTCCTTATCCTGGATGGGAATGTCCGACCCGGTCGTCTTCTTGTACTGGTCGCGAACGAAGTCGGAGATCTGCTCGTCCTTGGCCTGCTCGACGGCGCTTTCGTTGCTCTGGTCGCCCTGGCCGAGGACGTTTTCCTGGACCCAGTCGACGCCTGTAATTCAAATCGAATGTCAGCGCTCGCTTGCTTCTCACTGCAAAGTTGAACATGGAAGGGGACTGGACTTTCAGACTAGATACATGACGGAAACAGGTAAGATATAGCGATTGGGATGCTTAATTGACCCCGCATATCGCGATACAGAGGGGACGAAGGGATGAGGGAGGAAGAGGGAGATAACGAACCTTTGTCGAGCGCATCCTCGTTCTTCTCGCTCTCCTTGCCACCGCCGACCATGCTGTTAAGCTTGTCGGTGAACCCGCCCGAGCCAGAGCTCTGGTCTTGCTGCTGTGTGTTGGTGTCGGTCTGGTCCTTGTTGCCGCCACCCGTGAGCTTGTTGACGAAATCCATGATGGTAGTAAAGTAGGAATGGGCGTATAAGTATGATTATTGAGCGCGAGTTATGCGTAATGCTGTATAGACGTCGAAGATTTTAGGTCGCTCGATTGCTGAACAGTGGATGGAATAAAGGTGAGATGGTGAGAGGTTAGGAGGTGAAGAGACGCGGAGATGTTTGCTACGAATGATATACAAAGGCCATCATAGCCCAGCTGAATCATGCTTGTGCCACCGGTGATGTCAGAAGCGCTCCCTACCGAACGGACCTCCGTCGTCGGCGTTGCTTGGCAGTATCACCAGCTGCTCCCCGCATACGCCACTCCCGTAGTAGCGTGCTAATCGCTGGACAAAATCAAGGATCTGCTGTCCCAAAGTAAGCTAACTTTCAAACGGTCAGGCATGATTGATTGGGTTGTCGGTAAGCTAGACTTAGAAGAGCTTAGACTGGGTACAGTGTGCGTCGAATTGTTGTTTTTGAAGCTGAGCTGATTGCAGCTTCCTTCATCTTCAGCAACCCCTCGTCATGTATTTCTTAGTGACGTTCTGGCCCGGAAAATCTTATGTGATGAGGTGATCTTGAGTGATGTTGGGTGCAGTAAAACAAGTTTGCGCAAATATGGTATATATTATGATGGGTGACATCGGCCAATTTGTTCTATATATCTATGTGTCCTAAATCGATGTAGCTGAGTTGGCGAGGACTGGAAATCATCGTCACGGACGTCAAAGGGATACTCGAAAAGATGATTTCAAGACAACTCAACCTCGCGCCTCGTCAATGAGCTCTCCCTCGCAGCCTCCAAGATCCTCAGCACATCGCGCGCCTCCGACGCTGGCACGGGAACCTGACCATTCCCTCTCAGCGCCTCACCAAAGAGCTCGTAGATCTTGCTATACGTGACCGGCTCGACGTTCGGCAGTACCTTCTCACTCATTTTCTCGTCCGCATCAACAGTGACGAGTTTTCCATGCCACTCCTCGTCGTCCCTTCCAAACTGCGCATCGCTCGTCTTCATGCCCGCCTTCAGCTGGTTTTCCTGAGGGTCTAGGCCATCCTTGTGGTACGTCCCCTTGGTCCCTCGGATCCAGAATCGCGGCTGCCGCGTCTCGGCGGACATGACGCCGATGCGGACGTAGACGATCAGACCCGAGTCGTAGAACAGGTGCAGATTGACACTATCCGGCTCGACGTCCGTGTCCTTGGGCCCCAGAACACGCGCGTCGCGCTGGCTGACGAGCTTCGCAGACACACTGCTCGGCATGCCGAAGAGCACATACACCTGATCGACAAGGTGGGTCCCCAGATCATACAACGCGGAGCCGCCGTTCGCCATAGTCAGTGCGCCCTTCCAGTTCGTCGGCTTCGCGGCTCTGAAGCGGTCGAAGTGCGTCTCGAACTCATAGATGCGGCCCAGGGTCCCGTCCTTCTGCAGTTTCTTCACTGTCTGGAAATCGCTGTCCCATCGGCGGTTCTGGTACACGCAGATCTGCTTCCCCTTCTGCTCCGCGAGTGCGATTAGTTGGCTCGCTTCGGCGGCGGTGGGCACGAAGGGCTTCTCAACGAAGACGTGCTTCCCGGCGTTGAGAGCTTGGGTGGCGAGCGGGAAGTGTGTCTCGGGCGTCGTGGTGAGGACGACGACGTCGAGGGAGGCGTCTGCGAGGAAGGAGTCTATGTCCCGGAAGTGTTGCAGGGAAGGGTAGTCGTTGGGTGCGGAGGTTTCGGGACGGGGGTTCCGCTGGAGGATGGAGTGCAGTTTGAAGGATGGGGTGGTGGTTATGAAGGGGATGTGGAAGACCTTGGCAGACATCCTGTTTTGGTGAATGAGTAAGTATATAGCGTTCGACAGGTATGTGAAAAACGAGGATTGTGACTTACCCATAGCCGACAACGCCGACATTGAAGACCTGGCCTTCTTGTGCCATTATGAATGTGTGAAGTGGGGGCGACTACGATGGTGATGGTGGTCGTGATAATGCTGAGGGGTGGAATGACAGGGTATGTAGTTGTGTTGATTGTGCTTCCTGCCGAAGTAGAAACCAAGGACGTTTTTATCTTGAGTGCTGTAAGAGGAAGTGAAAGGTTATGAGAGTTTCAAACTACTTATAGCTCATGGGACAGAGTATGAGACGCTCATGAGTACGATGATGAGCTTGTGAAAATAGGCCGATGAAGTGACCAGTGACGGCAACGTGCCCCTCCATGGAGGGGCATGGAGGGGCACCACCTAGTGGCCGGTGAGGAACTGTTAAAGTTTCCATGTTTGGCTTAGCGAGATGACGAACGGCTTGGCAGTTGCAACAAGGTATTTTTTACCCTAGCGCCCTAACGCGAAGGAAAGGGGTCCAGTCCAGGGGGTCCTAGGAAGTATACAGCTATATAACATTAATTATGTAAATTCTATAGTAAGAAATTTGTTTTGCATTAGATGTTATGCTATAATCCTTTTTGGTAGTTGAACTGGCTCTAAAATCGAAGTATTACGCTTGCCTCTCTCTTATTAATCGCTGCCTAATCAAACATGACTAAACCCCAAACTCACCATGTGTCTAATCACTTGGCCTTCTCAGAATCCTCTTCCTTCTTTTTCCCGTCTGCCATCCCAAACTCGGTGTCCAGCTCCGTCCGCATCTTGATCTCCTTCTCAAGCAACACCAGGAAGAAAGCGACGCCCGAGAACACGACCGAGATGTACCAAACGTACTTCAAGCTCGCCACATAGACACCGATGATCTCCTTCTTCGTCGGCGCCGGGAACGAATTGATGAAATCAGCCGTAGCCGCATACGCCTTGCCGTCACCAAACATAGCCGCCGCAGCGGGGTCGGAGATGCGCCCCTCGGCGATCATGCGCGTGAAGTAATTGTTGAAAATAGCCGCCGGGATCGCCACGCCCCAGATATTCCCGAACGAGCGCACAAAGCTCCACGTCGCCGTGGCGGCCGCCTGGTCGCTCTCGTCGAGCGGCGTCTGGCACGCGGGCAGGAAGAAGAGGATCCAGTATAAAAGAGCGGAGTTGAGGAAGGTTGCGGCGAAGATGGTGGCCGAGGTGCGGTTGCTGAAGAGGCGGAAGGGAATCACGGGCTCGGGGATGAACTTGGCTGCCTCGAGGAAAGGGAAGACGACTAGACCGACCAGGCCGAGTACAAGGGGAACGACGATGCGCCAGTGGGAGAATGGGTACCGCGTTCCGCCGTATGTGGTTGCGAAGAGGATGGAGACTGTGGAGGCGATGAGGAGCGCGTTGCCTAAGTAGTCGATGCGTTTGAGTTTCTCTGTGATGGTCATTTCTTTGTCGTGCTTTACGTTGAGAAAGCGGAGGACCTGGCGCCGGTTAGCTTGGAAGTTCAGATGATGGGGTGGTTTCAGGGGTTTTCTTGCCATGATCAGAGATACACCGCCGACCTGTATTAAATCAGTAAGGGTAATGGGCATGGAATATAGTTGACGACGAGCACTGACAGGTAGGTTGATCCAAAACACCCAGCGCCATGTGGTCGTAGTAACTATGGCGCCTCCGACATATGGCCCGAGGGCAGTACAGACGAAGTAGACGACAAGCACAAAAGCCGTCTATAAAGCTCTGCATCAGCATAGACCCCCCTTTGATGTCTACCCACTCGAGGCGAACGTACGTAATTGCCACGCTCTCGCAGTGGAACAAGGTCAGAGATGACAATGTCGACAATCATGTTGATGCCTCCACTGCCGGCCCCCTGAATAGTGCGACCGGCGAGGATTGTTGCCGTGTTGTTCGCGCCACCGGCAATCCCGCTGCCGATAGTGAAGAGACTGACTATGACCAGGGTTATGTGACGACGGCCGAAGATGTTGGCTAGCTGACCGAACAAGGGCTGCACAGCAGCGCTGGGGGTTCTGTGTCAACATCGCACTCGACGTTAGGAATATGCGTACGACTGACCTCGTCAAAAAGAAGACATTGGTGACCCATACATAGTTATCACCGAGGTCGAGCTGAGCGACAATGAAGGGGAGCGAGGTAGTAACGACAGTGTTTTCGAGGGCACTCAAGATGCCGACGACACATAGAGTGGCGATGATGGCCCAGAACCGCGGGTCCTTGTTGAACTTCTTGGGCTTCGCGTCCTGATCGCTGCTATGAGCCGAGTTCTCGTCATTCTCCAGGACCTGCTGTCCATCGCTGGGACTCGACACGATGTTGTTGGCCTCTGACTTTTGAGGAAGATCAGCGCCGACGCGCGCCTCGCTCGGCAATTCAGGGGTCCCGGGCATGGTGGTGGTTATTTCTTAACGCCAGGGTTCTTGATTTCCATCGTAGGCGAAAAGCGACATGATATAAAAGGCAATATATTCGTCGGTGTCGTTGCGCTGTGTCAAATGCCGGTGGCGCAATTTCAAACCCGACCCGGAGACTATTCTGAGCGCCACACATGCTGTTCGGGCTGACAATGCTCCTTTGAGCTGACAATGAAGCCCTTCGTCTCGAATGCATTGTGAATGGGTATTGCACTGCTGTCCCGTTGGCGGAAAGGGGAGCTGACTGCGAGCCTCGGAGACTTTTTGAGTAGCACTCGGGCTAATAGAACCCACGAACTAAGACCTACCATCCGACGCATCTCAGCAGAAGATGGCACGTGCAGGATGACTGGGGGATTACCTGAGACGGACGGCTTGGCTCATGATAGGTCAGGAATTCCTGGCCAATTCCTAAACAGGGAAGACGATCGGTTTGTCGCCGATCTCATCTCAGCATTGTTTTCCAAGGGCCTGGGCCTGGGACGCCTGGGGCATCTCACAGCCACATGGTATTTTGTATGTACCCCACACAATGCCTAGACAACTAGCTAGGTGGCATGCGTGGTATTGAAAAAAGAACGAGAAGATGCTTTTGCCTGCTGCAACCGAAACGTTTCTATGTGTAACCGGTCCACGCCAAGTTCTTGTCATGTCAGATATCAAATGACAGAAGAATGCCTGCATATTGCGTGCGAAAGGCACAGAACCCCTACAGCAGCCAGCCAGGTATCCTCTTGGCCATCTATCAGCTTGAGTTTGATCGTAGAATGATGATAGGAGCAAGATAGAATCGGCCCTAGTGCTCCTCGGCAACGATTTTATTAGTTGCAGTGTGAGCAGTTTAGGTTCTGGTCTCTCAAACGGCGAATGAGATGCATGTAAAGTCTGTAAGAGGAGGAAGGCTATTTGAATGTTTGAATGATTACTATTCTGGTTAGGTATTCGGTGGGTAATATATTTCTAGCGTATGTGTGTATGTGCGCGCGTGTGGCGGTCGCAACGTCTGGGGAAATAGGCTATTCAGTTCCGAAGGTTGTTGGCTTAGCACTAAGGCAGGGTCGCATGCAGGGCGTGACCTTCTGAAAGTCTACCATCCGAGCTATCTCATTGATCATCAAACCGCCTCGGCCCGTACCTAGTGAATAGTGCATTCAGCCAAGCTTTCTTGCCTCCATTAAAAATGTTCGTCCCGTATATGTTCATACTTACCTACCTTATGGCGTATAGAATACGGGGTGTATGGAGGGGGAGGGTACGGTTCAGGTTATACTGTATTCCTACAGAAAATGTAACACCGAAACTTACTATTTCAAATACAGGTCACGAGCAGGATGATAATGGTCAGCTCAATGCTCTGTGCTTATACGGACAATCAACAAGTCTTACACCTACGCTTTAGACAGGGTATCTTGTGCCGCAAATCGCCATCCAGACTAATCAATTGCTAAGGCCTCGCCCGAAGTGTATAACAGTCTCGCCAACAGAAGAAACCACTCGTTTTGATAGAGAATAGAGTTGACCGGACCATCAAGATACAAGTGAGCTATATATAGAGTGTCAGTTAGGAACTTGCATTTTTGCCTCCTTGTACTGCCTTATGGTTACTATAACCCCGGATACAGGTGTGGGTAGCCTTTCGTTAGATCTGGAGATATATAGTAGTAGTGGCACAATAGCTGAGACAGGGAACTCCCAAGATACCAAGTAGCACCAAGGGTAGGCCAAGGGTTCATTCACCAAGGCCTGAAGATGTCTAACGCGACAACTCCAATTTCCACTCACCTGCCCCCCACCCGCTCGTCACTGCGGAGATCAGCTTGCGACAGGTGCCGATGCATGAAGTTGAAGTGCATGCGCGACAGAACATTCCCCTACGCCTGCGTCCGGTGTCTCCAGAGCAGCGAGCAGTGTCTAACCGGTCCGCCCAAGCCCTTGGGTCGTGCTGCGCGTGGTGCAGCAGCAGAGGCAGCAGTGGCAGCAACAGCGAATAACAATGCTATCATCACGCCAGAACAGATTTATCCTGCATTATCATCATCATCATCGTCTTTATCGTCATCGTCATCACCCGCAGATAACCTCTCGGACACTTTTGTCTTCGGAGAGAATGTGTTTTCCGGGCCCGTCGCCCTAAACATCTTCGATGACACCCTGCAGCTAGGTGGTGGTGGTGGCGGCGGCGGTCTTGATGCTGACGCCGCCGATGGACTGTTGTCGTTGATTGCTTCCTTTGGCCATGTCCACGATTCGACTGGCGAGGACTTTACAATGGCCGGAGCTGAGCATGACAATCCCAAAGAACAGGAGGCCAGTTTGTTGCCGAGCGGAGGCATCCCACTCAACAATGAAAGCAGCAACAACAACAATAACAACAACAATAACGGCAAGTCAACATGGCAAGGAACATCAGACATGGTCGTGCGACTAAGCCAATTGAATCTCACCCTTTCACAACAACTCTCCTTTTTCACCATCAGCTCCTGGCAAGAGACATTAGCCGAGACGGCCACCCCTGAGCTTGAGACCTCACGGTCCACCCCGATCTGCCGGGTTCTAGGTCTGATGTCCGACTTCGTATGCTGCATCCGTCAGCAAGCGTCACTAGCTTACAAACGGCCGCCGCCGCCGCCGCCGCCACCGCCACCACCAGTCGTCCCGGTCTTCCCGCCGCAGCAGGCCTGGGACTCCGACAACGGAAGCAGCAGCTCCTTCCTCCCCATGATGCCGACAGCGCCTTGGTTCACGGGCCCGCAGTCCGACACCACGCAGTCGCCGAGCGAGATGTCCGCCGACGAGGAGGTGCCGGAGCCGGACCTCGGCGTGGTGGCCATCCCGACACTCCTATCGTGCTACCTGTATCTCGTCGCCATCTTCGGCATCTACTTCCGGCACCTGCGCACGCTGTTGTCGCGGCATCCGCCTTCGTTCCTGACCACGCTGCAGCTCGTGCCGGGGTTCTGCCTCGCAGGCCTCCCCCTCGACCATGGCGCGCTGCAGGTCCGTGTCTTGCTGCAGGTCGTGGAGCACCAGTTCGTCACCATGGAGGCCGCGCTCTGCCTGCTGGATGAGCATCGCGTCGTCTCGCGCCAGGTCCGTGGTGCAGGTGGTGGTGACGATGGTGGTGGTGGTGGTGGTGGTTTTGGCAGGAGTGTTTAGTCCGTTGGGCGCGAGATCGGGCTGCAGCTTACGGATGTCATGGGCGGAGGCGTCGCGCTGTCTGCTACGCGCATTATTGCGTCGTTGAGGAAGGAGATGGCGCTAGTCCGACGGTGCGTACAGGGGGACGTCGATCACGGTGGCTAGGGGGTATTTAGGGGGCAATTAGGGGTAGGTAGGGACTTACGAGCGGGTGAGCTCCTCGCAACCCCACATGTTGCAGCTGGCTCTTCCCAATGAGCTGGTATTACAAATATAAGGCGAGGGAAGATATCAAGTGCAAGAGATATTCGCGGTGATTGAATTAGGATGAGGATAGGCGAAAAAAAAAATCTTTTGATGGCCGACGAGGGAGTCGAACCCTCAACACCTAATGATAATACGCTCGTGCAGTGGCTTGTACCGCCATACTAAACAATCGCTAGGCCGCACCAACTCGGCCAAGGGACTCATGGACTGATTGGAATAATATAGTCGGGTGCTCTCAGGGAAAACAATTACCGGCTATGTAGAGTTCAAGTCGTAGCAATTGAAGGTGATCTTATTGTTACTTTCCATCAAGATGTTATGTTGAAGCTCAATCTGACCTGGTCGTTGATTCGCAGTCAATGCGATTCTCCAAATCAATCCGATTCTCCAAACAGGTCAGCAACACTTAGCACCATCATTATCATCATGTCTCCTAGAAACCATGATTCGAGTCATCGTATATACTTGTACATAGATATTCATGCCTCGGAGATTCTGACAACAAGTTTGCACCCCCTGACTTCGCCCCTTTGTAGCATCAGCAACCCTTTGACGATCCCATCCCACTTGCCCTCAATCTCCTGCACGGGATGGCTATCTATAAGATCCCTATCAATCAGATCCTGCATCTCGCGCGCCCACGCGATAGTAGCCTGTAGCTTCTCTGGGTTGGCAGGTCTCGAGTAGCTGGCTGCTGCACTTTTCCCTCGCAGTTCCCCAGTATTCTCTTCTGCTTGATGTGTCTCTCGAGTACTAATATTATCAGCCGTGCTACTACCACCTTCGTCACCGAGACTGTCATCGAGTATGACCCGCGAGCCCCAAAGCTCGAAAGCCATGACGACTTCTGTGCGCACAGTGCGCCGGGTACGCCAGGTCTCGTCGAAGTCCTCAAGACAGGCATAGCGGCCGCCAGCGCGCGACAGTGAGCCAAAACATACTGCAGCTGACTCGGGGTCGGTGATGCAATCGAGAACATGGCGCAGGGACAGTGGCCTCGGCGACGCGTTTGTCATAATATCGGCGATTGCAGCTTTGCACGTCGATGATGTGTACGACACTGTGTCTGTCGCTCCATACCTTTTCGCCAAGGGTGCTGAGTCTTTCGATGTCACGGCGATGATAGGTCGATAGCCGGATCTATTTCGTGACGTATTAATACATCAGCGACTCACATAATTAGCTTGAGGCAATCATCTTCTCACAACTTTAAGATCTGACAAGCCATGGTACCTGTGGCCGTCGCGCCACCATACACCAAAACAGGAGTTTCGGGCGCGGCAGTAGGATTGCTCGGCCGGCCGGCTAGAGCCAGGGCGCTCCAGAGCGTGAGCCCAGCCGTTCCCCAGCCAATTCCACCAAGCGCAGCGGCGCGTAGATCGGACCAGTGCACCGGCACGCGGAGGAGCAAGCGAGAATCAGCAACTACGTATTGCGCAAATGCTCCTGTAAGAGGTTCCTCGGGGTTGTATGCATACACGGCGCCACAGACTCTGGTCCCAACCTCGAGTCCTGTCTCGGCCGACGAGGCGACCACGATGCCGCAGAAGTCGCAGCCGGTGGTGGATCCAGGCATGGGGAAGTGTGTCGGCATCTTGTGATCGGTCGGGTTGAGGGCCACGGCAAGGACGCGGATGAGAACGTGATTCGGCGACGGCAAGGGCGGAATGGCGCCATCGCGGCGGATGTGGAGGGCTAGAGGGCCGTTTCCACCGGAACCACTTGGTGTTTTCGTTGCCACCGCCGCCTGCACGAGTATTGTCTGCGTTGTCGGTAAGGCAGATGACGGGAGGTCCGGATCGTAAGCTGCCATGGTGACGTGTGCTATGCGAATTTGGTCGAAAAGAGGTTTGAGTCAATTCATGGACCAAATCTCACCAGCTTGGTTTTCCATGCGATCTTGGAGCCATAAAAGAGGCAGACCACTTGATCCTTACATTCGGAAGCTCAACTCGCAAGTAAGCTAATCGCTTGCCAGAGCGCATCATCTCCCCAGATGGTGATTATGCTCGATGCCCATAACGTAAGTTGTATGCAATCATTGAGGCCTAGGTCGCATGTTCGGCCTCGTCAGACTGGGTGAGCTGACATTCCCAAGCCTGCAGGACCCTGCGTTGTGATCGGAAGGATCAATCCATCTACAACGCATACTCGCAAGCCTTCCGACGCGTGAAGTTGTCAGACGAGGGAAAAAAAGCCAGACCTGTGAGCCATGGACGGCCACTGACTATCACCGTTAGGTGGCGTTCATGCGTAGCAAGATGAACCATGCACGAGCTTTGCATGTCGCTAGACCCAGACGAGATGGCGGCATCTTTGTCGCTACAGTGAGGAACCTTCTTCGCCAGTATCGCCAACATCATTGCTGTCAAATGACCTTTTCTGGACCCCCCACCTAATGATCATTTCACAAGTACCATGCGGCAGCATTCTCGCGAGACCATGATAGCGCCATAGTACGTCGGGATAGATCGTGGGGAGGTGAGGCCAGCTAGCAGACCAAAACACGATGTCAAGTCACAGCTACAGCAGATTCACAAGACTACCTTCGTGGAAGCATGAGGTTGATATATTTTATCGCGCCTGTCTCGCCTGTTTGGGAAGACGCGCCAGATAGCAAGGGGCAATTTCTCAGAACACGGCCATCTCCACAAGCAAGCCCCGGTCTGCCCCGCGAGTCCGACAAGGGTGTCGATAAGCAGCAACCGATATAAAGCGACATGTATTTCGCACAAGCAGCACTTCTAATCAATTGAATGCTTCAAACTTAAAGATCATTTATGTATACATAGATGTATACAAATGCGCAAGCTCGTGTTGCGTTGAATGCCCCATATGTCGTTTTATTTCAATCAGTAAACTTATTACCCCTATGTTGTAAACTTGCTGATGATAGAATACGGCTCTGAGAGTGTGTTTTTTGCTTATCAGAGCTTAGCGCATGGCGTCGATAGTGCGCAGTACAATTTCCAAAATCGTTCTCGGCATCCCGTGATTATCTGTCCCCTGAGCACATAATTCACAGACTGAGGCCCCTACACGCAGTATGTAGGCTCCCGTCAAGAGACTCGTTTCTCGCCAACTCTCCCAGTAGCAACGGCGCTACGCTTAAAGCGCGCCAACACAGGCGGCTTCTCCCAGATTGCAAAAAGCTTCACGTCACGCTCCCAGTCGACCTCGCCCGCATTGGCATGCTCCCACTGTAAACACTGGAGTCAGTAGTTGCCAATTGAGGTGACAAAACAACTTATGATGCGGCAGCTTGCATGCAAATGGCCCAGGAATAGGAATGCTCAAGGTAAGGGGTTTTCAATGGCTTTCAGGGTCACTCACATCAAGGCGCCACGCCATCTTGGCCAACAGGATGCGCCCTTGAAGGTACCCCATGTTCTGCCCGATGCAGCCCCTGGGCCCCATACTGAACGGCTTGAACGACGCCTTGTCGTCCTTTTCGAAAGAAGCATCGTAGTCGACGTGCGACGCCGGAAGCCACCGTTGCGGGCAGAACTCGCGCGGCCGCGTGAAGTACCGCTCTGAGTGTGACGTGGCGAAGATGGAAGTCTGCACGCGGTACTGATTGGGAAGGTCAGTGTCAGGGCTCTCCCAATCCGCTTGTTATCGGTGCCGTAGCTATGTGGTGACTGGGGGACTCACGCCTTTGGGGATCCAATGTCCATCTACTGTCGCGCCAGGACTGATGCGTGGGAGACCAAAAGCTCCGTTGGTGTGAACACGGACTGTACTCTGGTCAGCCGGGTTTTCCAATAGCAGGTAGGTGATGCAACTGGGGGCTTCCTACGGGATTCCTCAATGATCGCATTGACCCATGGTAGGTCCTGCACGTTGTCGCCTGTGATGTCGTCATATGAAGCGAAACGCTGGCGGACTTCGGCCGTCATCTTAGCCAGCTTGTCCGGATTCGCTAGGAGGAAGTGCACGGCCGAGGTGAACAGATTCGTGTCCGGGTCGAAGCCGCCGACAATAAGATGATTTGCCTAGAGAAAGAGTCAGTATTTTCCGTTGACAGCTAAACTCTGACTTGTGCAGAGGTTGTCAAGAGCAGCATTTTGGGCAAGTGAGGATATGGAGGACGCAAAAAACACTGACCTGCGCGACAAGAAAGTCTCGGGCCGGAGCATCGCCATCATCTTTCACCATCAGTGAGAAGTAGTCGGGTTGGGCCAGCTTGTTTCTTCGGGCAATGCGGTCGCGGACGATTGTGTTGTTCTCCCGAACAATTGTCGGAATGACCATCGCGAGTCTCGGCGGGAGTAACAGGAACACGATTGGGTACAGTAGGGGGAAGCGCCAGAACACCTGGTGGAGGGTACCCCAGAGACCAACACGACGGAAGGCAGTCAGGAAAAGACTACTGCGCATGTTGTCAACATTACCGAAATCATGACTGTAGCACATCTCTCCGGCGATGTCACATGCGAGCCAGTCGAACCACTGCCCACTCATTAGTATCGTCCAAAGTCGTTCGTCAGTACCACGCCACTCTCACCTCTCTCATGTCTGCCGGGTGCTCGCCTGCGAGATCCTCGAGCTTGTTAACGAACTTATCGATGTCTAGAAGTCTCTTGAGTTAGTCACCCACACTATTTAGGTAGCATCCCGGAGATTAGAGACACGATATGGGACGTACGGGCGTGCAGCGCTGGCTCTTGCTCCTTCAGCGCTCGTGGGTTGAAGGCCGGCATAAGCATCTTTCTCACAGGTCGATGACTTTCCGGGTCCGGATCGGCTGCAATGCCAGCGTGCTTGCCACGAATACGCTGCAGCTCCGTCTTGATGAATGGGGAGCTTCGTGCATTGGAGCCTGCCATGAGAATGTCTAGACCACCTACATCAGCCCTTCGTCTCATCTCCGTGCACGGAACGGAAGATCAAACCTGTCTGGGCCTCGACCCGGAAGAAGGCCAACTCATTAGGTGCTACGCGCACTATATCGCCGTATTTTTTGAACGCAGCCTCGACAGCCCAGGGGTAACGCCCAGTGAACCTGTGCTGGTCAGGACTTTCCCGAGAGTCAAGGCTAGACAAGGGGTCATGACATACCAATGGTACGCATACCATAGCTCGGAAACTGCAGCAATGCGTGGACCGGGGTACTTTGCGTATGGATGGTAGCGAAGCCGGTAGATCACCTTGATCACCCAGTACGTTGTCCACTAGGAATGAGTCAATCTCTGAGCATCTATACCAAAGTGGTCTTTGAAGGGGGAAACTTTGACTGACACAGGCTGAGCCTAGGAGCAAGAGAGACCACCAGGAGATCTTCCCCAACGTTTCTGTTACCAAAGTCGACACCATCTTTTCGACTTGGAGGCCAGTATACACGGGGAGTTTCAGGGCGAGCAGAGCCAACGAGACAGAACGCCAATGTTGAAAAAAGTAAATAGTGTGTTGATGGAAAGCAACTTGATCACAAGTGACTCGACGTTGTATGGAAGAAGTCGGCCCAATAGGTATATTCAATTTGGAAATCACAGCATCTTTCTACGTCTCCCTCGAACAACCCCAGATTTTGCTTCGGAGACTTATTCAAATCGCTTATAGTTCCGAAGAAATAGCAGAAAACGTTTCATTCCATCTCGGTAAATACAGTGTCACCCTTCGTAGTGGTATGCTCGCGAATCTCGCCATCGAAGGAATAGTCCTTTGTGGAGATGTAAACCTTCCGAAAAGCAACCTTCACAATTCTAGTCATCATGCATGTAAGCTTTCCGAGGTCTAGAATCTCAGGAATTACAAATTTCTCTTGGCCACAGCACCAAGCCTGGGGGAGGTTTCCTACCTTGCTGGTACTTGTTACACAAAAGTAAGTGGACTTCCGATAACTCCGATCATCCTTCCAAGCATGGAGACAAGATCTCGTTCATCACATTAGGATGTTAGTTCACAACAAAGTTCTTGGCATCTCATGTTGGTGTAAGATGGGAATGAGATAAGCACACGTGAAGCTCTCATTCCGAACTCTAGACCAGAGGGCTCTTACACCTGTCAACATGTTGATCTTACATGAGATTTGAAACAGGAGCTCACCCATTGATGGCATAAGCCACAAGAAGCTCGGGGCATATGTTCGGACAACACTAGTGGCGTGCCGTCGGATGGCGTAAGGAGTGATCCTTCGCGTGGTCGCCGCCTTACCCCGCGATAAGCATCCATGTGGCGCGGTCGGATGAGCTGCCTTAGGACGAGGGGAACTGAACATGGTGAGGCGACAGCCTTGGAAATATGCTCTCAATGCTCGAGCTGCGAGGGCGGTTCGTATCGTAGAAGCCTAGGAAATACTAACGGAGGCTAGTGTCTATATACTCAGGTATTTACCCGCTCATTCACCTTGTCTCTCATTCATAGGCAGCTCATCTTGATCCCTCTATCAAGCCTCCTTTCTAGCCTCAACGCTCACACCACGATGCAGCAGCAAAATAACGAGCCGATCGCCATCATTGGCAGTGCTTGCCGCTTCGCAGGCGAAGCCAACTCACCTTCCAAGCTATGGGAACTCCTGAAAGACCCGCGCGACGTCCTCTCTGAGATCCCAGCCAGCCGATTCAGCGCGACGGGTTTTCACCATGAGGACAGCCTCTACCACGGGCACAGTAACGTAAGGCACTCTTACCTGCTTTCCGAAACGGATGATGTCCGCGCCTTCGACAGCAAGTTCTTCGGTGTGAAGCCCGTCGAGGCGCGCGCTCGGGATCCGCAACAGCGCTTGCTGCTCGAGGTTGCCTATGAGGGCCTCGAGGCCGCTGGCCTGCCGATGGAACACCTCCGAGGCAGCGACACGGCTGTTTACGTGGGTCTTATGTGTGCCGACTACGAGTCTCTTTTGTTCCGCGACTTTCAGAACATACCAACCTACCACAGCATCGGCAATGCGCGTAGTACCATGTCGAATCGGCTGTCGTACTTCTTTGACTGGCGCGGTCCGTCCGTCACTGTTGACACGGCCTGTTCATCGAGCCTAACGGCGCTACATCTAGCCGTCCAAACCCTACGGTCGGGCGACTCGGAGGTTGCACTCGCCTGTGGCACCAACCTCCTGCTAGGTCCCGAGATGTATGTGGCTGAGAGCAAGCTAAAAATGCTGTCCCCGACGGGGCGGTCACGCATGTGGGACGCCGGGGCCGATGGGTATGCTCGCGGCGACGGGGTGGCGGTAGCCGTTTTGAAGACGCTGTCGCGCGCATTGGCCGACGGCGACAACATCGAATGTGTCGTCCGGCAGACAGGCATCAACCAGGACGGCGGCTCTGGTGGCAGCCTGATCACCATGCCTAGCGCAACGGCACAGCAAGCTCTGATCCGGGACACATATGCCAAGGCTGGACTCGACCCCCTGAGCGAGAGGGATCGTTGCCAGTTCTTCGAGGCTCACGGTACTGGAACACCGGCAGGCGACCCGATCGAGGCAGAGGCTATCGCCTCGGCATTCTTCGGCAGTGGAGTACGAGAGGAGGACAGTTCCGTTCCAGAAAAGTCGTTATACGTTGGCTCGGTCAAGACTGTGCTGGGCCACACAGAAGGGACCGCCGGGCTCGCCGCTGTGCTCAAGGCGTCCCTGGCGCTACAGCACGGACTGATTCCGCCCAACATGATGTTCAACACTTTAAACCCCAATGTAGCCCCCTTTTACGACAACCTCGAGGTCCCCACTACGGTGCGGCCCTGGCCAAAACTCTTAGATGCCAGCCAGCCCAGACGGGCCTCTGTTAACAGCTTCGGGTTCGGCGGCGCCAACGCGCACGCTGTCCTAGAGAGCTTTGGGCAACACGAGGTCTTGGGCGACACAGTGCACAGCATCCCATTTGCCCCCTTCGTCTTCTCCGCCGGTTCGGAAAAATCGTTGGTGGCTTTAGTGCGGTCGTATGCTGACTACCTCGAGACGGCCGACGAAACCCTTAGCCCACGAGATTTGGCCTGGACGCTGATACAGCGCAGGTCCGCCCTCTCCTGGCGAACGTCTTTCCCGAGCAGCTCGATCAAAGATCTAAAGCGAGCTATGGATACCAGATTAGATGAGCAGGATTTGAATGCAGTTGTCAAACAACGGAGCTTCTCCGAACCCAAGCCTACTCGCATCTTAGGTATTTTTACAGGTCAAGGTGCCCAATACGATCGAAGTACGTAATTCACCTGATAATGATTGTATGCCCTCTTGATTATGGATCTGTTACTAACCAAATATACCATCGATAGTGGGGACAGAACTCATCGAACAATCTCCTTTTGCCCTCAAACTCATCAGAGAGCTCGAAGCTCATCTATCAGGTAAGGGGCCCTGAAATCCCATTAGACTTTGAGTTTACTTACTTACGATGATCTCTAGCGCTACCAGAAGCAGATCGCCCATCATGGTCCTTAGAAGCAGAATTGAGGGCTGATGCCTCATCATCACGCCTTAGTGAAGCCACCATAGCCCAACCGCTCTGCACTGCCGTACAAATACTTTTAGTCGAGCTACTCCGTCAGGCCAATGTGCAACTAGACGTCGTGCTCGGACACTCGTCAGGTGAAATTGGCGCAGCCTACGCGGCTGGCCATATTACGGCACAGCACGCCATGTACATCGCCTACTACCGCGGCCTGCACTCCGCCTTATCCACAGGGCACGGTGGGAAGCCGGGTGCCATGTTGGCCGTCGCGACGTCGAGAGAGGATGCGATGACGATCTGCGCGCTGCCGGAGTTTGAGGGCCGCGTGTCCGTCGCCGCCGTCAACTCGTCGTCGAGCGTGACCCTGTCCGGCGACGAGGATGCCATCGAGGAGCTCGAGGACATTTTCGCCGACGAGAAGAAATTCCGGCGGCGCCTTCGGGTCGATAAAGCCTACCACTCACATCACATGCTTCCGAGCTTCGACCCTTACGTCAACTCGCTCGAGGCGTGTGGTGTCAAGCCCGCTCGATCCTCGTCCGACTGCACATGGCTGTCCTCAGTTTTCGAAGAGGCCGCAGATTTTGATCCGGCGGAGCTCAAGGCGACCTACTGGGCTGAGAACATGACCCGTCCAGTCTTGTTCGCGCAAGCACTCGAAAACGCCATGTCACATTCTGATTTCGATATGGTTATCGAGATCGGACCCCATCCAGCCCTCAAGGGGCCTGCAACACAGGTGATAGAAGAGCGCCTGACGCACTCGATTCCTTATACAGGCCTGCTATCACGCGGCCTCGACGCCCGTGAAGCGACCTCGGACGCCCTGGGCTTTTTATGGTGTCACCTGGGTAGAGAAGTTGTGGACGTTGCCAAATACGAAGAGAAAATGGGCAGCGAGAACGCACCGCGATTCACCGTCCTCAAGAACCTGCCCACTTACCCCTGGAACCACGACGCCAAGTACTGGCACGAGTCGCGGCAGTCGCGCAACTTCCGCCTGAGGGAAAGTCCCGTACACCCAATCCTCGGCGACACCACGCCCGACAGTTCGCCCTTCCACCGGTCGTGGCGAAACTTGTTGCGCGCCAGGGAGGTGCCTTGGGTCGCGGGTCACCAGCTGCAGAGCCAGACTGTGTTCCCCGCTGCAGGCTACCTGGCTGCCGCGTTGGATGCCTCCAAGTCGCTGACGACCGAGATAACAGAGCTGATTGAGATCAGCAACTTCGATATTCACCAGGCCCTTGTCTTCGATGAGGAGGATGCTGGCATCGAAACCCTCATCTCCCTTAGCGACATCAAGAAAGACACCAAGTTGTGCACCGTCAGTGCCACTTTCACCTATGCCGCAGGCATTGGTCGAGACGCACGCGATCTCACCCTCATCGCACGAGGCGAGGTCTGCGTTTATGTCGGCCAGAGATCGCACGATAAACTTCCCAAGCGAGGGCCGGCGGCGCCTCACATGATACCGATCGACACGGAGAGATTCTACAGCGCACTGGCGGACATGGGGTATGACTACAGCGGCAACTTCCAGGGGCTGTTCGCGCTCGAGCGCAAGCTTGGGATGGCGTCAGGAAGCGTTGGCATCGTGCCCTCGGAATCATTCCTCATCGATCCCGCAACTCTGGATTCAGCCCTTCAGGCTGTCATCCTGGCCTACAGCTACCCGTCCGACGGCCGGCTGTGGTCGCTGCACGTGCCAACGAGCTTCTCCAAGCTACGTCTTAACCCAAGTCTCTGCGGGCCCAACTGGGCGACAGCAGGAGGTGCTGCGCCATTCACCTCGGTTGCGTCTGATGCTGGCGAGTCCGGGATTCTCGGAGACGTGAGTATCTACGACGCCGGCTCCCAGCACGCGGCGGTGCAGATCGAAGGCATGAGGGCCGTCCCATTCACCGAGGCCACCGCGGCCGATGACAAGAAGATGTTCTCCCGCACCACCTGGCGAGAGCTGAATCCTAACGGCGACGAGGCAGCTCGCGGGGATGAGGTTTCCGAGGCAGAGGAAGAATTCGCTTTCGCGCTCGAGAGGCTCGCAACATACTATACGCGCATATTCGATCGCGAGCTCGAGCCTGACCACCCGGCGCGCTCGCAGGCGCCCTTTAGCCACTACCTGAAATTCTGCCAACACGTGAATGCGTTGCAGAGGAGCGGGAAGCATCTATATGCACAGAAGAAGTGGCTTGATGACACCCCTGACGACATCGCGGACCTCTGTGCAAAGTAAATATCCACCCCTCTGATAATACGATTTAGGAATCCAACCTATGCTAACCAAGGCTCACTTTCAGGTACTCAGACACGCCGGACGTGCGAATCATGCGTGCAGTAGGCGAGAACATGCTGGGCGTGTTCCGCGGCGAGACCACGATCCTAGAGCACCTGCGGCCCAACAACTTGCTCGACGACTATTACGTCGGCGCCCTTGGTATGTCCATGATCACCAAGTGGCTCGGGAGCACCGTTGCCCAGCTCGCGCATCGGTATCCACGCATGAACATCCTGGAGATAGGTAAGTCACCAACAAGCACACATGATCCGTGAGATGTGGAATATTAGCTAACACATTTTTCAACAAGGGGCCGGCACGGGCGGCGCCACGAAGAGCATCCTCAAAGCAATCGGGCCTGACTTTGGGTCCTACACATACACAGACGTGTCAGCAGGCTTCTTCGAGACAGCCTCGTCAGTCTTCGCAGCGCACCAGGATCGCATGGTCTTCAAGACCCTCGACGCGAGCAGCGACCCCGTGGCACAGGGTTTTACGCCCGGATCGTACGATCTAGCCATCGCATCCTTCGTCATCCACGCAACGGACAAGTTGGAAGAGACCATGCGCAACGTGCGCCGGCTCCTGAAGCCCGGCGGATACGTGGCCCTGGGCGAGATCACGAACAACGACCAGTCGCGGTCTGGCTTTATCTTCGGCACGCTTCCGGGCTGGTGGGCGGGTGTTGACGAGGGCAGGACGCTATCGCCATGCGTGTCGTCTGAGCAGTGGGACGAGGTGCTCCGCCGCACCGGCTTCTCTGGCATCGACACGCTTACCCCTGAGCACTTCGAGCACGCCTACGCTGGCTCTGTCTTAGTGGCGCAGGCTGTGGACGAGCGCTTGAACTTCCTCCGCGAGCCCCTCCTCTGCGACGCCCCTGTTCACGCATCGGCAGGAACACAGGATCTGGTTATTTTGGGTGGCAGCACGCTGCGCGTCTCGCGTGTAGTTGCCGAAGTCAAGCAATTATTGAAGCATCGCTTCAAAAGCATCACATCGCTAAAGACATCGGAAGACGCAGAGCGCAGTGGGATATCCGACCAAGCCACCATTCTCAGCTTGACAGATCTAGACAAGCCAGTGTTCAAAGACCTCGACGCCCCGCGATTCGAGATCTTCAAGAAACTGTTCCTGTCCGCGCGAGCCATGCTCTGGGTCACCAAGGGTCGACGAGGCGAAGATCCATACGCGAACATGACAGTCGGCTTCGGGCGAACAGCGGTCCACGAGACGCCAGGGCTGCGCCTGCAGTTCCTCGACTTCGAGTCGTCTCGTGCCCCTGACGCCAAGACCATCGGCGACGCCCTGCTTCGATTCCAATACGGGCCCGCTCTCACGAGGCAGGGTGATACAAGCACAGCCCTCTGGACTGATGAGCCGGAGATCGTTGTCGACACTGAGGGACGTCAACTCATACCGCGCCTTGTCGAGATGGGTGAAGCGAACAAACGCTACAACTCTGTGCGTCGGCAAACGGCACAGCTGGTGGATCCGGCAGAGACTGATGTAGAGATTTGCTGTGATGACAAAGGTTTCACCGCCCGATGTCTCGTTGTCCCCCCCTCTGCCGGGCTAGGGGAGCGGATGCTAGAGTTGCGTGTCACGCACAGTCTGCTCACACCCTTGAAAACCCCTCTTGGGCCTCTCTATCTCGTCTTTGGCATCGATAAAGAGCAGGGCAAGCATTACGCCGCTCTAACTCGCACTCTAACATCGCGACAGCCTGTATCGGAAAATTCAGCTGTATTATACGAGCCCTCCTTTGCTTCCACGCCATATCTAGTCCGTTCAGTCGCCGAATCTCTACTTGCCGCATCAGCGCTTCACTACCTACTCCCTGGGCAAAGTCTCCTTGTCCACAACTCGAGTCTTTCGTTCAGCAAGGTCATTTCCCAGCAGGGCGCGAAGAAAGAGATCTCAGTATACTTCACAACAGATGCTTAAACCGACGTCCCGGACTCCTGGATTAGGGTAGTCCCGGGGATGACCAAGCGGAGGATACAAGAGCTGATACCGAAAAACGTATCATCCCTTTTGGGGTTCAGTGAGCTTGCCGGCGCCTCGTCCCCACAACAGTCCATCATCGACGCACTGCCCCAACACTGTCGTGTTGATACCAACGAGTCGATGTTCCCAATGACCCAAGACGCCGTGGCCCAGATCTCGAGCTCTTCAACAGGCAAGCTGCTAAAAGAGGCTATTCGTGAAGCCCAACTTGCCTCAGACGCAGAGACCGAAGCCTTAGAATGCGCAGTTGTTAAATTGAGCGACATCGCCTCCGGACTCCCACCACCCATATCGTGGACAGTGGTAGATTGGCAAACATCCACCCCCATCACCGCGCATCTGAGAAGGCTGGATGCAAAAGACATCTTCCACGCAGACAAGACTTACTGGCTTGTTGGCCTGACGGGAACCCTGGGCCTGTCTCTGTGTGATTGGATGATAGACCACGGGGCCAGATTCGTCGCCATCACGAGCCGTACACCAGGCAAGGTCGAACCGTCATGGGTCGAAGGCCATCGGTTGAACGGGGCTACGGTGTGCCTATTCGCCAAGTAAGTAAGAGCCAAAGCATGCCCAGCCTAACTACTAACAACGCAACAGCGACGTGACAGACGAGAAGGATCTCGGATCGGTCTACGACAGGATCACAGCGACGCTACCACCTGTCGCAGGAGTGGTACAGGGCGCTCTAGTCCTCAGAGATTCCGCCATCTGGGACATGAGCTTCGCGCAGATGAGCGACGTGGTCCGGCCGCGCGTGGAAGGCAGTCTGTTCCTCGACGGCATTTTCCACGACACGGACCTCGACTTCTTCATCATGCTGTCGAGCATGACGGGGATCATCGGCAACATGGGCCAGGCGAACTACACCACGTCCAACACCTTCATGGGCAGTCTCGCTGCCGCACGCCGGAGACGCGGCCTCGCTGCATCGGTCATCAGTGTCGGTGTCATCATCGGTGCCGGGTACGTCACGAGAGAGATGCACAACATGAATGACAAGATACTCAATAGGGGCGGTACGGGTCTGATCTGGATGTCCGAATCTGACTTTCACCAGTCGTTTGCCGAGGCTATCATGGTCGGGCGGGACATGTCTCTCGATGAGCCTGAGATTTCCACTGGGCTGGGTCACGTTCGGACAGATGCGGAAGATCTGCCTACCTGGCACGACAATCCGCGTTTCTCGAGGTTCATCGTAGAGCCGTCGGCAACAGAGTCTTTCAACAAGACCGAGAAGGTCGGCGTATCCATCAAAGCCCGACTCGAGTCGGCAGAGAGCGCCGCCGATATTTGTGCGGTGATCCAAGGTGAGTAGAATAGCAGGTCATAAGACCCCCCTGTAACGTGGAAAACAATACTGACAGAGACGAAGAAACATTTGCCACCAAGCTCCGAGCCGTCACGCAGCTCGAGACCGAAGACGCTGCATTGGTGATGCTAAGAACCGACGAAATTGGATTAGACTCTCTCATCGCTGTCGACATCCGTTCCTGGTTTCTCAAGAACTACGAAGTCAGCATTCCCGTCCTGAAGATCCTCGGCGGCGCCGTCGTGTCCGACCTTGTCGACCAAGCAGTGCAAGAGCTCCCCGCAGAGCTGACGCCCAACTTGCGAATTCCATTAGCTCCGGACGACACGACGGAGCCGGCAGAAGACCAAACCACACAATCCACTGCCAGCTTCGACTCGTCGCAGACCCCGAACGAGTCCGATCCAATCGAGACACCCCTTTCCTACCCATCGTCCGAGGACGACGGAGGGGACAAGCCCACAACCCCCGATCTCCAGCTAGAGCGGTCGACCAGTCTGTCCTTCTCCCAGTCCATGTTCTGGTTCGTGCATGAGCTGATGGAAGACAAGACGACGCTTAACCACACGGGCGTGTTCTCCGTCGCGGGGTATCTGGACCCCAGCCGGCTGCGCCACGCCGTGGCCCAAGTCGGACAGCACCACGAGGCGCTGAGGACCAGATTCTACGCCGACAGCAACGGGCAAGTGCTCCAGGGCATCATGCGCACCAGCCCATTACGACTCGAGCAAGTTACCGTGAAAGACGAAGCCGATGTGAGGACGGAGTACAACACGATGAAGAACCACCTCTACGACATCGGCATGGGCGAAGTGCTCCGCCTCCGCTTACTAGTAGAATCGCCCACGAGGAGCTATCTGCTAATCGGGTGCCACCACGTCAACGTCGACGGCACCAGCAACCAAGTCCTGCTCCGCGACCTCGAGACGGCCTACAACAACCGCGCGCTCGACCCCGACACGCTGCAATACCCAGATTACTCAGACCAGCAATGGACGAGCTTCCGCGACGGAGCCCTCGACGAAGACATAGCATACTAGAAGCAAGAATTCGCCACGATTCCCGAACCGCTGCCATTAGTGCGATGCCGCATCCCCGTCCGCCGGCCCATGAGGCAGTACACAGTCACAAGTTGCGAGCTGCGCGTCGACGCGCCTCTAACGCGCCGCATCCGCGAGGTGGCGCGACAGCACGGAGCGACGAGCTTCCACTTCTACCTGACGGCCTTCTCAGTGCTGCTGCACCGGCTAACAGCGGCGCGCGACTTCGCGATCGGGATAGCGGAGGCGAACCGCAAGGACGAGGAGACTCTCGCGAGCTTCGGGCCCTTCGTCAACATACTGCCGCTGCGCTTCCAGATCCGGCCACAGACCTTCGGGCAAGCGCTATCGGATGCGCGGAGCAAGACATATGCGGCGCTGAGCCATTCGCGCGTGCCGTTTGAAGCGCTGCTCAACGAGCTCAGAGTCACGCGGTCGCCGACGCATAGTCCGATATTCCAGACTTTTGTCGATTATCGGCAGGGGACGACGGAGAAGGTCGTGTTTGCCGGCTGCGAGCTGGAGTTGCTGAGGTTCGAGCCGGGGAGGACGGCGTACGATCTCAGTCTTGATATCATTGATAACCCGAACAGCGACGCGCTTGTGTCGGTGTTGGCTCAGGGGTCGCTGTATTCGCAGGGCGATGTGGAAGTTATCACGAGATGCTTCGAGGATATATTGGTTGAGTTCTCTAAAACGCCGGGCAAGCGGATCACTAGTGCCTGGACGTATCGGGAAGCTGATGTTAAGAAAGCTCTGACACTAGGTAGAGGTAAAGCGCCTCTCCCTCTCTCTTTTTCTCTCTTTCTCTCGTCCTTTCTTTTATGAATAAACATTGCTAATAGCCTACCGACAGGGAGAAACTTCGTGCGAGAATGGCAGCAGACGTTAGTCCACCGCTTCGTCGAGACCGCAGACCGACAACCTCAGAAAACCGCCGTGGTGGCCGTTTCCAAAGCTCCCGTCACATATGCGGAGCTAGAGAACCGATCAAACACCATCGCCACGGCGCTCCTAGGTATCGTCGAGCCCGGCCAATTTGTAGGCGTGTATCAGGAGTCTGGATCTGATTGGGTCGCCTCGATGCTAGCGATCTGGAAGGTCGGGGCGGTATACGTGCCCCTGGACTCCAAAACACGCATTTCGCGCCTAGCGGCCGTGGTCCGAGACTGCCAGCCCGCCGCCCTAGTAGTGGACAAGGCGGCCGAAACACGGTCCACGCATCTCCAGACCTCAGCCCCGACCATCAACATCTCCTCTCTCGCGTCAGTGTCTTCAAGCGAGCACATACCTCCCCTCGCAACTCCCGACGACACCGCCGTATGTCTCTACACAAGCGGCTCAACCGGCACGCCCAAGGGTGTCCTCATAACCCACAGCAGTCTTTCCCACGAAATCGAAGCCATGACCTCCGTCTTCGACCTCGGGCCCAACACCACCGTACTCCAGCAAAGCTCGTTCAACTTCGACATGTCCGTCCTACAAATCCTGCTCGGCCTCTCCCTCGGCGGATCCATCTGCCTCACCCCCTCAGAAATCCGCGGCGACGCCCTAGCCATCACAGAACTCATAACACAACAAAACATAACCTTCACCTGCGCCACGCCGTCCGAGTACGCCAGCTGGCTCCGGTACGGCGACAGCGCGAGCTTACGTCTCAGCGCGTGGACAAAAGCCCTCAGCGGCGGCGAGGCCGCGACGCATAACCTTTTAACTCGCTTCCGCGATCTCGGAAAGAGTGATTTGCGACTTTTCAACGGCTACGGACCCACGGAGACGACATTCTGCTCGGCGAAGATCGAGCTCGAATACCGGGATGCCGAGGCGTAAGGTGGTGAAGGTGGAATTGGAAGTAGTATACCGGCTGGACGGCCCTCGCCGGGCGAGGCTATCTACATCGTCGACGAGCAGATGCGGTTGCTGCCTGTTGGTCTGCCGGGGGAAGTCGTGATTGGAGGGGCCTCGGTCGCGGCGGGGTACTTGAATCACGCTGAGCTTTCGGGCCAGGCGTTTGTCGAGGATGTGTTTGCGAGTGAAAAGGAGTTGACGAGGGGCTGGACGACTATGTACCGCACTAAAGATCGTGGACGCTTGCTGGATAGCGGGTGTTTGCTCGTTGAGGGACGCATGGGTGGCGATACGGAGCTTAAGATTCGCGGGATGCGCGTTGACTTGCAGGAAGTCGAGAGGGTCATTCTAGCATGCGCCGAGGGGGCCATTGCGGAGGTGGTGGTGTCCAGTCGCGCGGAGGCTCAGGCGCAGGTGCTGGTCGGCCATGTCGTATTTTCGCCAGCGTCTGAGGAGGGTGTTTCTCGAGACAAGACGAACTACCTCAAGGCTCTCTGCGAGAGATTGCCGTTGCCCGAGGCCGTGTGTCCGACGATTCTAGTGCCGCTGGACACGATGCCAACGACGAGCGCGGGGAAGCTGGACCGCGCTGCGGTGGCAGCGCTTCCGATCCAGTTCACGGGCGGGGCGGCTCCGGCTGCCGCACGCCCGCCGACGGTGATAGAGAAGCGGATGATTGCTATCTGGGCCGGAGTCTTGGAGGGCGACATGATCCAAGCTGACGCACTGCACGCCGACACGGACTTCTTCCAGGCGGGCGGGACGTCGATGCTGTTGATTGAGGTGCAGGCGCAGATACGGAAAAGCCTAGGGGCTCTGATTCCTCTCGTGCAACTGTTTAAATCCAGCACGGTGAGTGGCATGGCGCGGCTTGTAGATGTGGAACAGAGGGTTGAAACAACCACGACCATAACCACGACTGATCAGAGGCTCATTGACTGGGACGCGGAAACTAGTGTCCCTCAGCCTCTTTTTGAACCGACGAGGGGCCGCCAATATGATCACGCCCGCCCGTCAACGCCGCCGAGGGTGGTAGTGCTGACGGGAGCGACAGGTTTCTTAGGACAGCAACTACTAAAGGAGCTCGTCGCGTCACCCAGCATCACGCAGATCCTCTGCATCGCCATCCGCCACCTCGACCGCCGCATACAGACAGGCCAGCTCGCCCACGACCCGAGCAGTCGCGTGGTATACCACTCCGGCGACCTGCGCGAGCCCAATCTCGGTCTCTCGCCAGCCACAGCAGCCTCGATATTCGCGCTTGCCGACGCAGTAATCCACAACGGCGCAGACGTATCGCATCTGAAAAACTACCACAGCCTACGCGCCGCAAACGTGGACTCGACGCGCGAGCTCCTGCGTCTGTGTGCGCCGCGGCGCATCCCGCTGCACTACGTATCAACAGCCGGCACGGCGATGTTTGCCGACCGCGAAGTCTTCCGCGAGGTTTCAGTGGCGGAGGTGCCGCCGCCGAGAGATGGGGTTGACGGGTACACGTCTTCGAAGTGGGCGAGCGAGGTGCTGTTGGAAAAAGCGAGTGCGGCCTCTGGAATGGAAGTTTGGATCCATCGGCCGTCGAGCATTATGCGGCCGAAGGACGAGGTGTTGGCGGGTGAGAGGGATGGCGAGGCGCAGTTTGATCTGCTGCAGAGCATGCTGCACTTCTCGCGCGAGCTGAGGGCTGTGCCTGTCTCGGAGCGTCTGAGGGGCACGTTGGATCTTGTTGGGGTGGAGAATGTGGCGAGGAATATTGTTGGTGATGTTTGTGCTGGAAGCAAGGACAACAACAAGATGGCACGGTTAATAAGAGAGGGTAGCACAGCGGTGCTTTCGGGCGTCACGTATGTGCACCAGACGGGCGACCTCACGATCCCGCTGGCGGAGATGGGGCGGTACCTGGAGCGGGAGAGCGGTGGTGAGATGCGGTGCCGCGAGCTGCCGATGGGCGAGTGGGCGGCGCTGGCGGAGAGGGCCGGGCTGCATGTCGCGGTGGCAACGGTCTTTGCGAATGCTGAGAGCCTGAAGTCGTTGGTGTTTCCGAGGTTTGTGAAGGGGAGGGAATAAGGGTTTTAGAGGGAAAGAGGAAGGGGGGGAAGGGCAAGTTGGCATAGAGTGGGAAGAAATAATAGAATATCTACTAGAGAGCTTTCATATATCTCAAGTTATTAATCATTATTATATAATATGGCAGTTCAAAATATATTTAATTTTTAATTATCCTCCATGTCTGGTAACGGGTACACAGCTGGTTTCTTAGATGCACCTAATGTCGACCAATCAATAAACCCTGCTTTACCCCGGTCCCAGAACCCTGGATCCTTGCCTGGCCCGTGCGTGGTCGATCCGGCAAGTATGTTAAGCGGGGCGGCGGGGCGGCAATCAACGCGGGGCAGGTACCTAGGTACCTTTTCTGCCTTCCATTTCGATCTTGTGACCTTTTGCCATCTTCATCTTCATTTAACATGCGACTTACATTGTCGTAACACGCAGCTTGAGGCGCTCTTTATTCATCACTCGTCAACCTCTGCCTCACAGCATCCGACGGCAAAACTAGACTATCGAAATAGATCACTCAGTCAATATATACACATCCGATACCGCACAGGTGGATCGCCACCGACAATTTTCGATTTAGCTCTGATCATGGGTTGACTTTGCCCTTCGCTTTTCCTCGGCTTTCCCATCCATTCCCAATTTCTCCAAACTTGGTGGCTTGATAGTCCTCGATCGAAAAAGAAATCGCCTTGTTTCTTGGGGCAGTTATGCTACTAGGAAGAATGCAACTTCGCACAGCATCTTGTCGTCCTTAGCTTGCCCTCGTCACTGTCATCGACTCGTCGCCAATCGAGCCAGCAGCTCCACCGCCAGAATCTGGGCATCGTCGCCGGCCCTGCAGCTGAGACATGTTGCACCCGGCTTCCCTGCCTGGCTTGAGCCCTCTGCGCTCGCGGCTTCTTCGCCTACGACGACAAGCCATCCCGTCCATCACAGCCACACCAGCTGCTTCGACATGGCCAACCACTCGACTCTTCTCCACTACGCTCCCTCGTCGCGAGATCCTCGACATCGCCGCACTGCCCCCTCGCATCCAGCCCCGGTACCGCGAGAGCACCACGTCGCCTCTGCTGTCTCTGCACTGGCCCTCGCCCCCTCGCAACGTGCTAATCATCCCCAAGTTCCGCGCCCCGCAAGTCACCGCCTCCACCCTCGAGTTCGCCCAACATGTCCACTCCGAATACCCCGGAGCCAACATCGTATTCGAGCGCCGTATTGCAGCCGAAGTCCACGAGTCTCTCCCGTTTCCCGTATACACCGCCGACCCGACCTCCTTCCACGACAAGATCGACATTGTGGCCACCCTCGGCGGCGACGGCACCATCTTGCGCGCTGCGAGTCTGTTCAGTCTATGCGCCTCGGTGCCGCCCATGCTGAGCTTTAGCATGGGGTCCCTCGGCTTTCTGGGCGAGTGGAAATTCGACGAGTTCAAGCGCGCCTGGAGACAGGTCTACATGAGCGGGAGTCGCGCGCGCGGCGACGTCGAGGATCTGCAGGATCCGCATACCCAGGCGGCTGCTGCTGCTGCTGCTGCTGTCTCCAATAACTCGCCGCCGCCTCCGCACCCTTTTAACCAGACTCAAAGCCAACAACAAGAGCCACCACTCCTCGACGCCTGGAGCCACGTGCGCGGGAAATCCATGGGCATATCGCGCTCCGCCAAAGTGCTCCTGCGCAACCGCCTCAAAGTCGGAGTCTACGATGCCGACGGCAACGACATCAACAGCCGTCTCATGCCCACGTCCATCTCCGAGCCCCAACAGAATCTGCCGCCCGCGCCAGAGGCCCAGCCCCCGCTCCAGAAGAAGAACAGATGGCGAAGCAACGACCCCATCTCGCCCGCCTTCCACGCCATCAACGAGCTCGTCATCCACCGCGGCCCGAACCCACACCTCGCCATCATCGACGTCTTCGTCAACGGCCGCTTCCTGACCGAAGCCGTCGCCGACGGCATCCTCGTCTCCACCCCGACAGGCTCGACAGCCTACTCCCTCTCCGCCGGCGGCTCCATCATGCACCCTCTCGTCAAAGCCCTCCTCATCACCCCCATCTGCGCGCGAAGTCTCTCCTTCCGGCCCCTGGGTCTTCCCCTCGAGTCTTCGCGCGTCGTGCTAAGGCTGAGCGAGAAGAATCGCGGCAGGGAGCTGGAGGTGAGTATTGATGGGAAGAGAAAAGCTGGAGTCACGGTAGGCATGGAGATCAGGGTCGAGGGAGAGATGGTGGGACGCGGCAGGGATGTCTGTGTTGATGGCGAGTGCGGTGGTGGTGGTATGGACGGCGGATGGGTGGGGGGTGTGCCCTGTGTTATCCGCTCCCCTGCGAATCATGGCCCTGGCGCCGAGGACGATGATGGGTGGGTTGGGGGACTCAATGGGCTTTTGAAGTTCAATTATCCGTTTGGGGAGGCTTAAGGGGATATATCATCTGTTCCTTCATTATCTACCTTTCCGTTTGACTTTTTGGAAAACTGGTTTCATATTTGCCGAACTATCACGCTTCTAGTTCTGCTGTACTCTACAGAATCTTATGATACCCTTTGTATTGAAAATCCTAAATCACTTGTTTCTGCCCCGCCTCTCCTTCCCCCCGTCGCCCCTGTCGCTCGACCGAGGGGTAGCTGTCGTGTCACCTTGACCTGTTCCTCACTGGGCTCCAAGGTTCATCCGATCGCATGGGACAGATCACAGCTCATGTAGATCACAGCTCATGCATCCTCCCTCGATCTAGCACCAATGATATACTAGCATTAACCAGACCTACAACTACCAATCAATTTCCTCCGACTATCCTTTGCACCTGACTGTCCTTGAGCAACTATCCAAAACTTGACCTTCCTCTACTCCGTCTGCCCCTGATTACAACGGCTCATATCATAACTGGGAAGATGGCCCCCGATTATATCATTATTGGGGCCGGAAGCTCCGGGTTAGTAGTTGCTAATCGACTCTCGGCCAACCCGAAAACAACTGTACCGATGATCGAACCCGGCCCCGATGAACGCAACAACCCAAACGTCACAGACCCCTTCAATCGGGGGCAAAATGCAAACACCCCCATCGACTGGGCGTACGACTCTGTGCCGCAAAGCCAACTTGCCAACCGCACAGTCGAGTTCACGGCAGGCAGGCTTGTTGGCGGCACGAGTATAATCAATGGCATGATGTACATTCGTGCAGCCGTGACAGAGATTAATGGTTGGGAACGGCTAGGTGCTACAGGTTGGAACTGGAATTCCCTATGGCCTTACTACACCGATATAGAGCGTTTCGTGAACCCCATCCCAGAACAGATCGCGGTCGGTGCTGGTCCTGACCCCGAATTCCACGCTAAAAGAGGCGACCTCGACATCTGCTATCCCTCTTAGCTATTGACGGGTAGCTTCTACTCCGCTCTTGCCTCCACATGGGAAGCCTTGAATGTGCAGAAGTGCGCGGACGCGAACGGAGGAAAGGTGCGGGGGTTTACTGTCCGGCCCATGATGATCGATCGAGATTCCACGCGCCGCGAAAGCGCTGCGACGGCCTTCTATTATCCTGTTGCTGGACGCCCGAATCTTCGCCTCGTTAGAGGTACGGCGCTCAATTTGGTATGGAATGAGGGTTCTGTGGGGGCAAAGGAGGTAGCTACCAGCGTAAGGTACCTCGATGGAGAAGGAAATGTTCAAGAAGCCTTGCTCAATCCAGCTGGTGAAGCCATTATCTCAGCGGGGGCGTTAGCCACGCCAGCCATCCTGGAGGCGTCAGGGGTGGGAAGCCGGGCTCGTCTAACGAAGCTCGGCGTCCATGTCAGGATCGACCTCCCCGGCGTAGGGGAAAACCTGCAAGATCAGCCGGACTTGACGTTATCGTATAAGCCAAAAACCCCGACACCTGGATCTTTCACCCCTTATGCAGCGTTGGTCACGGCTGAGGATATCTTTGGAGACAAGACGGATACGATCGCGAAGTATGTCTTACTTTTGGTTTTCCAAGTCCCAACGATATCCATGCATGTTCATGAAGCTAAGTCTATGAACACCAGATCCACTGAAGCAAAGCTGCCGGCATGGGCCCAAACAGTTGCATCTGCTTCAGGCCATGTTGGCCCCAGTGCAATAGAGTCGATATTTCGTCATCAACACGAACTTATATTCAAAAAGAAGGTTGCTCTCGCGGAGATCACCATGACCTCTTCCGACCAGATCGCCTCTGAGTACTGGACCCTCCTCCCATTCTCCAGAGGCAGTGTTCATTTACGTTCTTTCGATGCCAACGAGGCTCACAAGGTGGACATCGACCCACGGTTGTTCCAGATAGACTATGATATGCGGTCGTTCATTGCTATCAGTCGCTTGACTCAGAAGTTCTGGAGAACTGGCCCTGCTGCTGAACTCGTCGTGGGTAAACACGACCTTGACGACGACGAGTTACCTTCTGATGCTACTGATGAACAGTGGGATTCCTATGCAAGGAACAAAAGTAGGTGTTTGCCGTTCAACAAGATGCGCATGCAATGATTAGCTGACCAGACAAACAATAGTCGTACCAAATTGCCATGTCTTAGGCACTGCGGCTATGATGTCGCGTGAGTTGGGAGGAGCGGTGGATGAAAGACTAGTTGTGTACGGGACAGAGAATGTTCGTGTCGTGGATGCCTCGGTCATTCCCCTGCAAGTCACTGGGCATCTGGTGGCTACTATATACGCTGTGGCTGCGAGGGCCGCGGATATTATCTTGGGCTTAACCTCGAAGACTGCCTAGCGTTGGAAATGAGAGGGATATGTGCGTCTGTTTCTTCATCATCTATCTACCTTTCCATTCGATGATTCTTGGGGGAAAGCCGCTTTCACATCCGCCATACTATTTATTGCCCCTGTACTTTCAATTTACCTTAGGTAGGTAATTACATAATATTGTGACAATTCCCCATGCCTATTAAAATTCCCCATCACTTACTCCCGCCGCCTCTCCCTCAACCTCACAAAGAACCCAGACTGCGGCACGAACCAGCGATTCTCCACTTTTAACCTCCTCGCCTCATCCAACAACTCAAACTCATAAGCCTGCAGCAGCGTCGGCACCAGTTTAAAGATCTCCAGATACGAGATGTGCTTCCCAAGACACACCCTATTCCCCGCGCCAAACGTCAGCAGTGCGGCTTCCATCCTCTTAATCTTCTCCCCACCCTCCAGCCAGCGCTCAGGCCGCCACTCCTCCGCATCATTCCCAAAAACCTCTGGATCCCGATGCACGACCCACGCATTCATGCCGACGATTGTGCCGGCGGGGAGGGTCTGCCCGCAGATCTCGAGACCCCCAGGAGGGACGATGCGCTCGAGATGCAGTCCGAAGGGTGGGTGGAGGCGGCCTGCTTCTTTGAAGACTGCGTGTAGGTAGGGAAGGAAATGGGTTTCTTTCCAGAGTACGGGGGAGGAGAGATTTGCTGCGTCGAGCTCGGAGCGCAGTTTTTGGAGAGTGGAGGGGTGCGTGAGGAGGTTGTGGAATATGGAGCGGAGGAAGATGGCTGTTGTGTCGCTGCCGGCGAGGATGTTGGAGGAGGTCCAGGCTTGGAGGGCCCTATGGGGAGGGGGGTTAGTGAGGTGGAGGGTGCGTGTGCTTACTTATACAATAGGGGGGAAATAGGGGGAAGGCGATGAAGGGGTTGCGTGACATACCATCGTGGGATCGACGGGTCTTTGTCCAGCGCAGCCTGGAACCGCGACAGGAAGTCTCGGTCGTTGACTTTTACGTCATTGCTGCTCGCCACATGTCCGGCCGACGCCATGGCGCGCCGCTCCGCCTCGCGCTTGTTGGCGAACTGCACCATCGGCGACCACCTGGCGGGCCGCAGGCGGGATATGAGCGGGTTCTTGACCCAGAGCTGTCGAGCCAGGGGATTTGGCCGATCTATATTTTTTTAGTGGGAGGTGGTGAGTTTGGTCGTGTACTTGTTGTTGATGATGTGGAGGTGGTGACATTGGTGGATTTGGAGGAAAGGGGAAGGGGAAGGTTAAAAAGGAGAGACGAAACAGAAACATAACATACCACAGCGACATATTCAAACCAGTGCCAAATGCTCGCGATAATGCCTTCTACATCGCGCCCTTCTTCGAGGAATCCGAGGCGTTTGGAAAAGGTCATCTCGCCGACGACATCGAACTTTGCAAGGAAGAAAAGTTAGTAAAAGTAAATATTTGGTTTTTTGGGCACAGCTGCATGTAATCCATTAAGAAAGAATGTAGGGAATTAAGCAAGCAAGTGAAAAGTGCAATCTCTTACCGCAAAATACTGCAACCAAACCCCAAAATCACAGACCCTACCCTTATCCTCGCTCTTGTCCTCCTCCTTACAAACAAACCGACGCTCCAGCTCCTGCCGGAAAACAGCAATAGTGCTGTCCACAAGCGGCTCGAAAGACACAACATTACTCATAGAATAGACGCCTGCGATAGGTCTTTTCAGCATGCGGTGCAAGCCTTCGTCCTGCGTGCTGAAGATCGCGGGGAGGATCACGCCTTTGCGCATTGGCGGGATCACGGTGTAGAAGTTGGATTTTTGCAGGGGCGTGCGCAGGGGGTAGATTGTTTCGATTATGGAAGAGGACGAGGAAGGGGAGAAGGCACTGCCGATTGATACCGCGTTCGGGCCGTAAGTGGTTAGGGGGGCCCAGGGCTCGGTTGGGGCATTCTTGTTGGTGTTGGTGCTGCCGTATTGTCGGTGCTGCGCGATGTGCACCTCGTGCGCGTTGCGCCGGTATACCCAGTAGAGCCGCGGCAGGTTCGAGATGCGGCACCAGAAGGGCCCGGGGATGTGTGCGAGACGTAGGTAATGCCTCGTGGTGGAGAATATGTAGGATGCGAGAGCGAGGAGGAGGCATAGTATGGGGATGGTGAAGGAGAGGGAGAACGGCATGGTTAGTTTAGGGCTCGGTGGGGATGAGATGAGGGGAGTTGAGGTGAGGTGGAGGTGGAAGGCAGTGCCGTGCTCGATCTGCGTAAGACCTTTAATAGTAATGCTTGGCTTTCATGTTTGGTTTTCTTGCGCTGGGGACTCTTTAAGTGAGTGAGCGAGTGGATGAGTGAGTAGGTGACACTTTGGACAGGCGGCTGTGTGTTACTTACTAGGTACTGTCTGTGTCTTCAAAGTTCGAGCTGGGATTACTCGGTGAAGGATAATAGTGTCAATAGGGCCTACATACGTACCTACTTACGTGGCATCTCACATCATGATGACTTGAAAGTAATAGGCCCGGGTCTCACTGTTGCATAATTATCAGCTCGGAGTTTGTCCGAACTCCGAGGGTGAGGCCGTATTGTCCCGCACCGGACAACCCCTCAGCCGGCCGGAAACTCAATGTCACGCGGACACGAGAAAGGCATCGCTTATTGCTCATTGCCCATCGCTCATCGGCGATAAAAGGACATTATTGATCTAATTAGCAAGAGTTGGATTTTACATATTGATATGCTGACTTTGGTTGTAGCCGATGTACTAAGTACCCCGTGGCGTTATGACTTTCTTTTTCTTGATTTGCAATGTCCGTTTATTCAGGCTGTTCGCCCAGTTTGGTTTTCGACCACGTATTTAAGCACCTATCACGTTTTTCGACAGATATACCAACTATAATGTTGTAAGATCGAGGTCAGGTGAAAACTCAAGTAAGTCGTACGTTGTATGACAGTTACTAGTTCATATGTTGGTACGGAAGTGGTTGTTTAGTTAGGCCGTCCGTCAGAGCTATGTCTCAGATCCTCAGCTACTTAGCTTTATTGCCCCAGCCCACGATCGATAGGAGACCTGGGGCTCTAGCAACTCGCGTTATTTGTTTTATCGATATTTGGCATAACGTGATGATCCAGCTGCTTGTCGGCGATGTCGGCGACGACTGTTGTTGCGTCGTTCAGCTCGGCTAGGCAGAGGGCCTATAGTTTAACAACTTTGTCATTCAGAATCCTGTTATGTGTATATGACTTGATTCCACCCGATTACTATAGCTCTTTTTATTCAAGCAATGATCGGGCAACAGGGGCATCGTGATTTGAGTGTCGCTTCGAGATTCTAATTAACTTGTGACTACGAACAATGATAAAAAATAAACCAGACTCGTGACCACTTCTGACTTCAAAATACAGTATAGGTGAAAACAGTTTAATGTAAATCAAAGAATCAACAAACAAAAGAATTAGCTGAAAGTAGACAAGTAGGGAAGTGAAAAAGAGGAAATTAGAAAGATTAGCTGGGTACCTCAGTAGGTAAGTAGGTGTTCATGTAGGCAGGATCCTAGATAGGTAACTCCACTTGTTGAGGTGCTCTCGGAGTTGTTTCGTCCTCTCCCATCTTCAGTTCAACCACCCTAACTTCGCCCTTTGCCAGCAAACATATATGTCACTGCGACAATACATAAATCGTTGCTATTACTGCACTACACTACCTGTTCTCACTTCAGAAACCCAACCTCTCTCCATCTGCTGACGAATAGCTTCGTCGTGTCCTCGCTGACCGGACCAACCCCAGCCAGTGTGGGCGAGTGCTCTCGCGCCCTAGCCGTACTCATTAGCAATCCACCGCAGCTCATGCGGATGAAGTTGTCGTCAAAGAAGTCGACGAGGAGGAAGGCCGGGTTGGCACCGTCGGCCGTGTTGTCGGCCTTGACGGGCCACTGGCGCACTCGACGTGTCCACTCGTCGAATGGCACCACGGCAGGGATGTTGAGCGCCTTCGCTAGCGTCGCCACCATGGCGCTCCACGGTTGGCGCACGGGGTTCTCTATGTGGTAGATAGGGTGCAGCTGCACGTTGTCGGGCTGCAGCAAGATGTCGACGAGCGTGCCGGCCACGTCGTCGACGGCCGTCCAGCCCAAGCTACCGCCGAGTGCGGGCAGTGCCCCGAGCGTCTGCGATGACTTGACCAGGAACGCTACATGTTCGCTATGATTCCAGTACCCGTTGATCGAACTACCCGCGATCTGCCCCAATCGTACTGCTGTTGCGCGGAAACGTTTTGGGTGCCGGTGAAGCGTGGCGTCGAGCAGACGTTCGCACACGTATTTGGCATCACCATAGCCCGACGGCAGCACGCTTTCGATCGACATGCGCGCTTCGGGCACGACGGGACTGCCGCTGAGGAGTGGGTAGCGTCCCACTGTCGCGATGGATGATACCGTCTCGAATGTGACTACTGTTTCTGGGCCTCGCCGCACCGAAATGTCGCGCGCGAGGCCGATCATATTCGCCATGATGCGCAGCTGAGGCTCGAACCTCTTAACCGGCCATTTGAAATGCATCAACCACGCGTTGTGGACAATGTGCGTGACAGTATCGACAAGTTCGTTATAAGTTTCCTCGGACAGGCCAAGATGAGGTTTCGAAATGTCTGCTTCGATCACGTCGATTCGACCCATGACGTCGTCTAGAGAGACGCCTGTGCCCTTGTCAAGAAGTGCCTCTGCCTGTCTTTGCCGTGCGTCGTGATGCCTGTTGCGCCGGTTAAGGCACACCACGCGTGTCACCTCATGGCGACCCAACGCTTGAGCGACAAGATGTGACCCAAGCCCTCCTGTTCCACCTGTGATCAAGACGCACTTGCCGCGGCGGCGCTCGGGGAACCCGTGTTGAGAATGAGAGGATGTAGAACTTCGTATGGCATGGTCCCAGTCGACTGTCAGCTCGTTCACGTATTTGGCGACGACCTGCTCCCTATCTTCGCATTCAGACGATCTTTCGTTGCTGAGAGATGCAATCACGCCCACTTCGGGCTTGCTGGGAGTGACGATATGATTGCATCTGTAAGAAAGATAGGCGTAAGAAATTTGTCTCGTTACTAGATCTCTCGACTGACACACTGACTACGTACATAGAGATGGAAGCTTTTCTAACTCACCTGCTGTTGGGGTCCGCCGATGCGATGATGAGTTTCCATATCTTACTCTCCGCGCTGTCTCCGTCGATCCAGTCCACATGGCCGTACCCGCTGGCATGCAGATCCGCTTCCCACCTCGTCTCGTGCGTGATGACATGCTCACGGCCATCCGCCATCATCCACCACCCCTCAAACAATCCAAACACAATGTCAACCCAGTACATGGGCCGTGTCATCTCGACCAGGCAGAGGAAGCCGTCGGGCCGCAGCATGTTTCGGATGTGGCTCGTGCTGTCCTGGATAGAGCGGGTGGCGTGCACGGCGTTGCTGGCGATGACCAAGTGCTGGCTGCCCACGAACTCGGCTGCCGGCGGCTGTTCGATGTCATGAACTGCGAAGCGCATAAAGGGGTATTGCTGGCCCCATCTCTTGCGCGCCTGAGCCACCAGCGAGGGCGACAGGTCTGTGAAAGTGTATTCGACAGGCACTCCAAGCTTGGCTAGGAGCGGTACCAGCCGCTTCGTAGTGCCCCCTGTGCCTGCTCCCATTTCCAGAATCCGAAGCGGATCTTCCACATTGATCCCCTCACCGCTCGTCGACAGCCGTTCGACGAGACGTGTTAGGAAGTCTTCCGTCCCGGCGTACGTGGCGCGGTTCAGCGGCCAGTCGCCGTAGAAACCGGCCGCAAGCTTGCGGCCCTGGGAGCTTCCGAATATGAGTTTGACGCCATCGGTGGCTCCCGACAGTACGTCTGCGAGCTTAGTGCCTGCGTAGTAGACCAGCTTGTTGGCTGTTTCTTGGTCTGGGAAGCGCTTCGTGAGGTCATCGTACACCTGGTCGCTGATTAGTTGCAACTTTCATGACTCGACTTGAAAAATCGAAACGGAGAGAGAAGAGAGAAGAAATCCAGAAATTGAGAGTGGATTTCGCATCTTCGGGGGGGGGATAGGTAAAATAAACTGACAGCGTGGCTGGGCCGGGACGGGAGCGGTACCGCCGTCCGTGTGATATTATCTTCCCCATCCACTTTGACCACTTGCGTCAGCACATCGAGCATGCGATAAAGATAACTGACTAGATGCTGATGCTCGGGCTTGTGAGAGATGCGGGCGAGGCGCTGGCCTGGTTGGGCTTCACCTATGCCGGCTCCCTGCTTTTCGAAAGCTTCCAGTGTGAGAGCAACGGTGAGCTCGTCTTGAAGTGGGAGAGTCTCAGTCACATAGCGTGTCTGCCCGACATCGGCAATGCGCTCATCTGTTAAAGCCTTGATCTCATCGAAAGCGCCCATGACTGCGTCAAACGGCAACGAGAACCCGAAGCTCTTGGCTTCTGGGAAACCGGTCGACCCGGGCGTGGTGTATCCCGTGCCCTCTAGGGCGTTGCTCTCCGAAGATGCATATGAGTTATCCCCAGACTGCACGTCGGCGTCACCCCCGAGAACTCCGAGTATGCATTTCATGACGCCGGGAATGTCTGTCACATTCTGGATTTCGTCATCGGGTAACTTCACTTCGAAGGCTGCTTCCAGCTCGTTGATGAGCTCCATGCCCACGAGCGAGTCGATGCCGATGTCAGCTAACTCGCTGTCGGCTTTGATCTCGTGGGGTTCGAGGCTCGAAAGGTCGGCAATAATCTTCTTGACCACCTTAAAAATGCCGTCATGGCTGACTCGTGGCGTCTTGGGGGCAGCTGCTACAGGCTCATGGATAGAAAGCGGCTCTACAATGGATTGAACTAACTTCTGTGTGGGAACAGGTTTGGATTGAAGCACCTCGGCAGCGTTAGGCAATTCTGTTGATGTTGTCGCTGTCGAGGCCAGCCAACGCGGGTCGCTCAGCCGGCGGAGAACCTTACCCATAGCATTCTTTGGAAGCTGATAATAGGCGATTCCCAGTATCACTTCCAACAGGGACCCATCAGTCGCATCGAAAACGAAAACATCTGATAAAAATACCTTGTCCGACGAGCGATGCGAAGTGGAAAAGATGTGCAGACTGGCTGGCACTGTTTCTTTGGGCGGTGCGCGGATCCACTGCCCGATGCCGTTGGCCAGGTAGGCATCGCTCGGGGATCGTGGGTTGAAGAAATTGGCCCACAAACCGGCGACCTGGCAGAAGGTATCGGAAAGGTGAGGGTCGAACATGACGAGTCCTCCCTCTGTGACGGTCGCAGCAGCGTGTCCCCTGCCTTTGCCCGTGGGCACTACCACACCAGCGGCCTCGTTGCCCCGCCCGACTAGCTTGTGCAGGCCGCGATATTCCTCGCCGTAGTCGACAATTTCGGCAAACATGCGGTAGATGTTGCGCTGGGCGAGGACCTCGTCGACGTCGGGGCTGGTCAGCAAGTCGGTGACGCGGCCGTGGTCGACTAGGCGAGGGAAGTAGGCCAGTTCGCGCTGCAGCGAGGCGTTGTCTGCAGACATGAAGATGACGCGGCCGGTGGTGTGCAGCGATTTGCTGTTCTTGTTCTTGGTATTGTTCGCAGCGGATGGGAGATCGGTGTTGTATACTTCGAACCGCCACACATCGCGCCCTGTCGCCCCTGACTCCTCCTCTTCTGCCACAATCCATGTCGCAACGGTGCTGCTTGCGCACATGGGCGACTGGTACTGGATATCTTGAAACTGGGGAGTATACTTCTTCTCCTTGTAAGCGGGCCGAATCGTCGTGATGCCATCAACTACAAGCCCAATTTGCACCGTTGCTGGGCAGATGGGTGCCGTCTGGAGCGTCATATGGCCGGAAAGAAGGTTCTCTAATACGGGGTTTGATGTGTTGATGCGGAATTGCGCCACCTGTTGGGCAGCACCATCTTGATACCCAGCGAAGATTACGAGCCCCTCTGTAGGGGCACTTGTGCGGGATGATTCGTTATTCAATACAGCCATCGAGACTGCTTGCTTGGGCGGTACCTTGAGTCTGATCCAGTGCTGCGCTTCTGGGTTGAACGGATACGCCGGCAGTAGCATCGGGCTGAGATCTGAACTCTGCCTCGCTTGGAGAGGATGATGCAGCCAACTGTTAACAGGAAGCCCGATGCGCCACAGTGCCACTGTTATATCCGCAAGTTTGTTCCATGCGTCTTCACAATTTGTTATATTGACCGCCTGGAAATGGGTGTTCTTGTGGCTCGACGCAAGTGCTCGTGACGCCATATGCGTGATGGTCGAGTTAGACCCGGCCTCGAGAAAGATGAGGGATCGTGTGGCATGTTTCGCGACTATTCGTTCAAGTGCAGACTGGAAATGCACAGGACTCCTCATATGATCCGCCACGAATCTGGCTTCGAGCTTGCCACTCGGGGCCGGGCTTGCAGTGGCTCGCTCCATGGGAATAACAGGATCTCGGAATCGCAGCCCTTGTGCTCCCTTTTCCAGGCTATCTACGAGGCCATCGACAAGCGCACAGTGGAACGCATTCGATACGTTAAGTCTTTTGGACTTGATCTCTGTAGGGAAGGACTTGGCCAGCGTCTTGGCCACGGCATCCATCGCAGTCGTCGAACCGGCGAGCGTGAAGCTTCGCGGCCCGTTGAAACATGTGACGCTCGCAGGAGAACCCTCGTGTTTGCTATTGGCCTCGACAAGGAGCTTCTGCACGTCGACCAAATCCACATCCGACACAGCGATCATAGCCCCCTTGTCCGGCCCCCACGCGTCACGGACTAGAGTGGCTCTGCTCACAATCATTTTCACCGTGTCTTCCAGCGACAGGGCCTGCGAGATGCACAGCGCCGTCAGTTCGCCGAAGCTATGGCCGACAACCGCGACAGGCTTGACGCCGGAGTCGAGCCAGCTTCGCGCACACGCGTATTGCATTGCAAAGAGAGCCACCTGCAGCAGCACCGTGTCTTCGATGGGCCCGCGCTGGAAGATGCTGGGAAAGATGCTGGTGACGCCAAGGGAGCGGGCCACTGCATCTACGCGGTTGAGGTGCTTTCTTAGCAACGCAACGCTGTCGTAGAGCTGCCGGTCCAAACCAATAGAGGTGGAGATCTGGCCGCCGAAACATAGCACTACGGCTTTCTCGTCTCTGGGTTGTACGTCGCTGGATGGAGGGGAGGCGATTTTGTCATCTAGGTCGTCCAGAGAAGTGGCGCTCAGCACTATGCGGTGGTCGAGGGCACGATTGTTCTGACGGGCCACGTTGTACGACAGGTTCGCGAGCGAGTGGCGGCCCTTCATGCGATGAATGTAGCTGCGCAGGGCCTTCATTCGTCGGGCCAGACTGTGACTGTCGTGGGCACTGAGCCAGAATGGGTATCTGACTCCCTCGGGCATCGTGTTTCTCCGGGGTGCGCGAGGCACGGGTGGCTGGGCGACGACCATGGAAGCGTTCGACCCTGATGCACCGTAGTTGTTTCTAGCTCAAATGTTAGCTACACCTACACTGACTTGCGAGGGGGCATTTTCCAATCGGAAAAGGGGTTCGAGAGACCTACATGAGCGCGATGCGAAAACCGACATCCCACGGCTGCAGCTTGGTGGATATACTCATATTGTCCGTAGGCTGCGCCTTGATAGACGGATTCAAGGTTGTGAAACTGGCCTGGGGCGGCACCAAGCCGACATGCACCATGAGCAGGAGCTTGATCAGCGCCACCACACCAGATGTTCCCTCGAGATGCCCCACGAGACCCTTGACGGAGCCAAGGATGAGCGGCTTCTCTGGGGCGCGGTTCGCTCCCCCCAGAACCTCCTTGATGCTGGCGTACTCGACGGGGTCGCCGACGGGCGTGCCGGTCCCGTGCGCCTCGACGACCGAGATTTGCGACGGTTTGACGCCAGCCTCAGAAACTACACCGCGGAAGAGGTCACCAAGCGAGGGCACGTTGGGGACAAAGATGGGGGTGCAGTTTTGGTTCTGCTGTACGGCGGTGGCGGCGATGACGCCAAGCACGTTGTCACCGTCGGCGACGGCGCGGTCCATATGCTTGAGAAAGACGGCTCCGATGCCCTCGCCCCGGCAATAGCCGTCGGCGGCGGCATCGAAGGGCTTGCACTGTCCCGTCGGGCTGAGGAACTGGCCAGCAGCGAGATTCTGGAACCAGGCGGGCTGTGTCATGACGTGAGCGCCGCCGGCCAGTGCCGCGGAGCAGTCACCCGACACGAGCGCGCGACATGCTTGTGTGATGGCTACGAGAGACCCGCTGCACGCCGTGTCGACGACCATCGCAGGCCCGGTCCATCCGAAATGGTGGCTCACCTTGCCGGCCACGAACCCCTGAAGGTTTCCCGTCGTCGTGAAGGCGTTGGCTGCCTGGCTCGCCGCATTGGCCTGGTAGTCGTTGCCCGTCATGCCGATGAAGACGCCGACGTTGCGGTCCCCTTCCCCTTCCCCCGTGCTCTGGTTATTGAAGTAGGCGCTCTGCTCGACGGCCTGGTAGGCGACTTGCAGCAGCAGCCGCTGCGCCGGGTCCATCGAGGCGCTCTCGCGCGCGCTACGCTTGAAAAAGATGTGGTCAAACTGCTCGACGCTACTCATCAGGTTGGCGAACCAGCGCCGCTTCATCCCTGGGTCGTCGACAGACCGCGTCGGAGTGTCAGCGAAATCGAAGCGCGGGTGCCCTTGCCCGATCTCCTGGTGCTGCGACTGGGCGCTCGCCAGCAGGTCCCAGAACTCCGCCACGTCGTTGGCACCTGGCAGCTTACACGCCATTCCTACGACCGCGATGTCGCTGTCGCGCCACGGTCGCTCGGGATATGCTTCGTCGTCTCGGGACAGGGCGCCTTTGCTCGTCGGGTCTGCGATATGAACATAGCGCGCGCCGATTCTCCGGGCCACGGAGGGAGGTACGCATCGCTCTGATCCAAACGATAAGAGAAGCCTGGAGTCGTCTTTGCATGCTTGTGAGTCTGAGACGATTTGGTGCCAGGTTGGAGAGTCTACCAGGATCGCACGCAGTGCGTGGGTGTGCAGCGCCCCTTGGGTATTATCATGTTGCGACATCGCGGGACCCCAGTGCGCTGGAATGGCGCTCTGTGGGGCATCAGGTAGCTGGAAATCGACATTCTGCTCGCAGAACGCCAGGAGATGCTTTAACATGTCGCCGTTTTTCGGTGAGTGAAAGCATCCGAAGAGATTGATCTTCGACGCCGTGAGGTTCTGCGCCCTCAGTTCGTGCTGAAGCTGTGACGCGAGCGCCGCGGGCGCCGTGACGGTCGCCCTGTTCTCGTCGTATCTGACAGATGTGTATGCCCCCTGACAGCTCTTGAGTGCTTGAATCACACCGTCATGCTCCTGCGCCGACTTCCACCCTACGCTGAGTGACTCGTGCGGAGCCAGCGCATCGCCCATATCGATGGCCAGCCCGACAAGCATGCCCAGCCGCACTGCTGCAGCGCCGTGCTTCTCTAATTCAGCACCGTCGTGCGATGCCGCCACGGCAAACGCGCTCAGAAGCCCCGTGCAGAGGCCCGTGACCTCGCCGTCTCCGAGGCTCACGTACTCTTCGTGCGTGGTGCCTTCGTGCTCGAGGTGAGTCATGTATTGCGCTAGGTGCGACGCGATGACGAGGGGCACGAGGACCGTGTTGGAGAGGTGAGAGTGAAAGTGCTCCATCGCACGGCCTGTGGACAACGCATCGCTGACTTGGAGGAGCTCGTCGCGCAGATGCGGCTGCTGCAGCAAGGGCACGGCGGCAAATACGCGCGCGCTGTCCTCGGCGAGGCTGCAGAGGACGTCAAAGAGCCAGGTCAGAGAGTCGGTTGATGTTATGCTCTTGCGCAGATGCTGGAAGGCTGCGCTGTCGAAGGATAATGCCAGGGAGCCGAAGAGTAGGGTGCGTGGGGTGGCACCCCTGAGGTTTTGGGGATCGAATGTCATGGTTTCGACTCCGAGTAAGTAGCCGGGATTCGCTGGCGCGGCTTTTTTGATTGAAACGGGTCTGGTATGATGTGATGTGATTCGATTTGAAGATGTGATAGGGGATCAAGGTCTTAGGAGGTAGGTCAAACCGAGGGAGTTGGAAAGTAGGTCAAGTAAGTAAGTATCTAACCCTAGCCCCTTAGTTCGTCTTTTGAGGTATTTCAAATGAAGCTTTCTAGGGCATGAGCTTGTTGAACAGCATGCCGAAGCTTTGACAAGAGAAGGATGCTTCGGGAAATAAACAACTAATGAATTGGGCAACTTATGACGACTATCTATGCGACCAAGACGATGAACAACTGGAACGGTGGTCACTGCTTTATGTTGCATTTGACAACTAGATCTTAGGTGGTATCGAGGTAATGCAAACCTTCAGTGTGTAATTATCGCGGGGCACATTACCAACATCATAGGTTGCAAGCCCAGAGATAGGGGGTGGGGGCAAGGTCAGCCTCTCGCCATCTTGGATAGGTTCGTTTGTTAATCTTGCGTTATGGAGACAGACGAATTCCCGGCACAACATTGTCGAATGTTCAACATGCTTCTTCGTTCTCAGCTGAGGTGAGATCACATAAGAAGTAAGTAAGTAGAAACTCCGTGCCGAGATAGCTGGAAAAGCGAGACATTTTCTTTTTCTTTGCCTGCCTAACCCACCTACTTTTTTCCATTTCCCCGTCGAGAACTTTCGTGCTATGTTTTCCCCGTCCCCTCCGGACTATCTCCCGAAACTCCTGTTTCGGTGTGATTAGCGGCTCGGTTATTATGAGAATGATAAGGAGATGGAGTATGTAGTTCCTAGCCAAGTACGAATGTTATAAATCAAGTCCTAGACTCGCAGTTCTATGCAGTCATCAACTTCGTATCCGTTGCCCTTGTTGTGTTGCGTCCTTTCGCATCGGAAGCATGGACCATCTCGGCATGTGTTATGAGATGGCACAATGACTACGGTTTCGAAGTTGAAGCAGCTATTATGGATGACACAAGAAGTTTGGAGCTGCAAAAGCTTTCTTGGTGATCATGAGTCTCATTGGTGGCGTGAATCTATACCATCTATTCTCCTATGTTCTATCCATCAAGACCAAACACTACCTAGGTAGGTAGTAGGGGATATTCCACTAGCAAGTAGATCTTGTTCTAGTTTTGCTGAGCGATGCCCTGAAGACTCAAAACTGCCCGTCCTAATGAACTTTCGGCCATTGAGTCCTGTGGATTTTGCAATGCTTGTCAATTGCACAGAGCGAGGTGCATCTCCATCCTGGGCATATAATCCTGTGTATAGTCACGATCGCTAGCTTGGGAATATTCGCAAGCCGTGTGTCGTTTTTATGATTTCGTTCAGCTTTAGCGTAAAGGCCTCTATCAAGTCAGGACGCGGTGCCAGCAGCTCGACAAATAGGCTGAGCGGAATGTTCATGAGCGGATGAACCTGGCGTCCGAAATAAGGTAAGCAAAGCAAGAATCGACGAACGCAAAAGTGAAGATGCAGAAATAATTAGGGAGAAATGAAACAAACGAATATGTGGTCAAGTCAAAATTGACTAGAATCTCACCTTCCAGCTACTCCACTCCGCCAACTTGTTCATTAGCCCTAGCATCTCATGTGCCGAGTTGTCAACTAGTTGGGAGAGCTTAGCTTTTGCGGTGTGGGTGACGTGGGTAGCTGCTGTCGGCGTGCTGTCAGCCGAATGGCACAGGTAGATGCCGACAGCGTGCCAAAGCATAGCTAGGAACAGCAGCATGGGATCTCGCTCTTGTGCCAAGGCTGGATGACACAGATTGAACGCTCTCATTCTATTGCTAAAGAGGGAGTAAAGTGAGTCCCAGCTGTGACGTGGGGTGCTGTGTTTGCCATCCTCGCTACTGGCAGTGGCAAGGGCGAGGTTCGCGTCGATCTGATGCGACAACACACGTCCGGCTACTGTAGCCACTACGATTAAATCGCCGAATGACGATGTAGATCCTTGCTCGTCCGCGGTGGTCAAGATGTTGGCGTCAAGAAGGCAGCCCGTGAATACGGGTTGGCAGTATCGGAACGCGAGGTCGGGACAGGGTAAGCGTACTGGAACCTGTGCATATCCACACACATCAACATCACGAGACAGGCACGGGAAATAAGTGTGATATGAAAGCATTTACTCTTTCACTGAACACCGGGCGCGATCTGTTCTGCAGACTTAGGAACCGGTCCAAGCAGTAGGCAAACCAGAACGTCCTCCTTCGTTCCTCAGCTTCGACCCACTGAGGGTCGTATGTGTGGTTAAAATAGGTGCTGTCGCTCGTCAACGGGCCTGTCGGTGCAGTCCACGTGGTGTCCAGCTGGATGAGGCGAAATGCGCGCCCGGCGCTGAGCCAGGCGCGGCGAAAGCCGACACACATAAGTTCATGAACAGCCAGCAGAAGAAGCGCCTGTACAATTCCTGTGTCGACGACTTTGGCGTCGTTGCTGCACTGGTCTTGGCCCTCCAAGATCTGCCGCGTTCGATCATAGAGCTTGTCGCGTAGTGGTAGGTGGTAGGTGGAGGCCGAGGCAGCCAGTGTCCATATGGCGTGCCGCAGACCCGTCGGTGCCTTGCTCACCGAGTCATGGTGCACGATGGGCACGAATTCGTGTACCCTGTCCAGGTACAGCTGGTCGCTGCCGATCATCAGATTCATGGTTTACAGCTAGGCAAAGCGTAGCGAGGCAGCTGAGAGAATGAGCTGATGGCACTTACAGATCGGACTGGACGAGACTGGATAGGGCCAAGTCAGACGAACCTTCCGAGCTTGCTCGGGTGTCGGTAGAGAGAGGTTGCCGACCTGATTGAGTCGTACAATGGGACGATGGGGAAGTATCTTGCTGTACCTGAGCCAGACTGCCGACACAGTCGTCGGTCAAGTCGAGGGGAGACGCGTACCAACCTTCGTCGACGTCTCCTATCGACATTCGGCCAGCTGTCTGGAATTTTGCAGCCTGGTAGGACGATGGCAAGAAATTGGCATCGCCCAGAACATCAAGAGGGAACGGTAGCCGGCCCAGCGCGTTATCTGCAAATTCATTGACTTCTGCAGCGCGAGTCATCGGTCCAAAATTGGGCACGTCCCCCAGGGCTGATAAGTTCATATTAAAGGGGTCGACCGCATCATCCGCCGGGGGCGAGCTCTGTGCGGCGTGCTTCTGGTCGCTAAGCATTCCTTCGAGAGCAGCTAAAATTTGTTAGCGAGTATACTTCTGAACCTAACAGGTAAATCCGACGTACAAACTCTTTCCTGAAGCGCCTTGAGATACCCTCGCTTGGGGCCTCGAGAAGGCTTGGTAGTCGGCACGACACAGGCTACGTCGGCTGTTTCACAGGCGCTAGATCGAGGCTTCTGGCGGTCACATCGGAGCTTTCGCCGCCGGCACTCTTCGCAAGCAGCTCCGGGTAGCTGGCGGAGCCGCGATGCTTGAGGTGAACCTGCCGAGGTTTCATAGCCTGGACTACCAACGATCTCCATGAGGCCGTGTGCCGGATGAGAAGATGGAAAAGTCGTATTCGAATATGAAACCGTTCCTCAATCATGATCTGACATGGGAAGCAAATCGATGATTTGTGACAGCAACTATATGATCCTGTTATACACAGAAACCTGCAACACTATGTAGTGGCCATATCAGGCCATGCGATATATACAATGGTGCATAAGATAGATGATTACCTCGGCAGATTCCATGCGCAAGCCCCAACCCGCATCGGGCTTAAGCCAGATTCTGCTTTCTCTCAGCTGAAAGTGGTGAGTTCCTGCGCGGCTTGAGAAGCTTCGATGCCGTGATAGTGGCAGTACTGTCATCATTGTGGAATGATTCACGGTATCATGGCGAATCGAAGGCCGCATAGGGCAGGATGATGCCCCATTTTGAATGCTCCGGCAGTCATACAGCGCAGGTATCATGTTCATATGTCGAGTTAACTGCCAGCTGTTATACTCCAGTGCACCGAGGAAGGAATTGGTTTTATTGGGTGCATCTTACTTAGACACCTATTGCTTTTTCCCATGTGCTGCCAAGCCATCAAAGCGCCATACAACACAGATAAGATGGTCTTATATGCTTTCTAAGTTGGTATATATTCTAATAGATATTTCTTTACTCATGGAATAACTCGTTTATTTTACAATTAATAAATACCTACTACATAACTAGGTAGTAATAAAACAATAGATATTATATATTAGTTCCTAAGGGGGTATGAACTACTAAGAACCTAGAAGTGGCTTATCTATTTTGTGCGGCACCTCGGCCACGACTTGGGGTCTGAAAGTTGAAACAGTAGTTATTTTAGATACAGACCTAGGTCCTTTGTGCTCTCAGTCGAGAGGGGCGATGCTTACAGTGCGTGAGCCTTTTACTGCCATCAATCAGCCGTGGAGGTTGCTTTTGTCAGCTGCAGCTGCGTGTCTCAATCATACTTCTCAACTTGGGTCATCGGTTCCCGCGGTGCTTGTTAGAGAAGGCATCCATTATCCGGCTTCTAGACGATCGCATACGCATACCTGTCGGCGTCTGACGTTCGCATAGCGGATGTGCACATCGCAGCGAAGCAGCGCAGGGCAGCCAATGAGGTGGCTGTCGAGTGGCTGACGCTGACAAGATGAGTCGGAGCAGGAGAGTACTATTCCAGCCACAGACAGTTTGTGTACCCATACTAGGTACATAGCTGTAGTATGCGTTCTGGCCATGGGCCTCAGGCAGTGTCAGATGGTAATAGCCTATGTAGGTACGGAAAGGGGCGGAGGGAAAAGGACTTGTGTAAATTGGATTGGTAACAATCGTGTGCAACATCGGATTTAAAGCCAAAATCAAGTCAGACCCGTTAAAGACTTATGACGAATATTCCTAATCTGAGGACCGAATAGTAATTACGGCGTATGTAAGACGAATCGGAAAGGGTGGATGCTTCGCAACATAGTCTACGAAAGCGGCTTCTTACTGGCATGAACAGGCTAGTTTACGGCAACTGGATCCGCGTATCTAAGGTAGGCATGCAATGCGGCCCGGGCCAGCATGTGAGCCGCATGTGAATCGCTGCATTACCTGGCAAGTGCCGGGTATGTCCCTTAGGTAGGGCTGATCTACTATGTACCTCAGGGGTCCAGGTACTTGGAGTACATAACGGATGTACTATCGGGACTCGCCGTGGAGACGGGCTTAATGGCAATCGCCGACGCGAGAGAATTGCTTGTAGCGAGCTCACGAACTACAAAGTTCCAACATCCACACCTATACTATGGCCATAATGCTCGCAAACCCCTTTGATATGGCCACACCAACAGCCGAATAGTAACGCATCTAGCCATCGTCTCAAGTCTGGAATTTTGCATCTGAGGTTCTGAGTCTCTCTGCATCCGACGACGCAATCTACAATGAGCACTACAAAGACACCGTCGGCGTTGGTTGCGGCCCAGGCTCACCAGGACCACGAGCGCTCGCCCAACAGTGAGAAGCTCACACATAATGCTGATACAGACGCCAACACCGATACCGACAGGTCTAACACCAGCACCGGCCCCGCAGGAGAGCTGCCCCCATTAGACACTTATGTGCAGATCTTCTTCACCCAGAGCGTCATCAGCGCTGCTGGCACCGGCGCCATCTTCGTCGCGGGCACCACCGCTACAGGTACCTGGTTCCAGGCCCGACGGGGTTTGGCGCTCGGCATCGTCAGTGCCGGGAGTGCCCTCGGCGCCGTCGTCGGCACAGCCGTCATTCCGGTCCTACTCGACCACATCGGCTTCCCCTGGACGATCCGCGCCGTGGCCCTGACCTACTTTGTCCTTCTGCTCGTCGCCATTGCCACGACATCCCGGCGCCCACGGCCGGCCAACAGTGTTGTCCCGCCGTTCCGTCTGTCCCGGCTCTTGGCGGTGTCGCTTCTGAAGCCTGGCCCTGTCCTCGCGCTCGCCCTGTCGTGTTTCTTCTACTTCCTCGGTGTCTTCATTCCCATCAACTACGTTACCGTCGATGCCGAAGCTCACGGTAACGGCCGGCAATTGGCCAATGACTTGCTCGTCACCCTGAACACTACAAGGTATGCAGAAAGTCTCCCAGCGGCCGTGTCCACTCAAACATTTGCATTCTTCACTTGACTAATCTACCTCACCAGCACCATCGGCCGGATCGTACCCGGCTGGCTCGGCGACCGCTACGGGCGCTTCAACACCGTAATCGCATTCAGCATTTACACTGTCGCAGTGGTGCTCGGATTGTGGATCGGAGCACCGTGGCGGGAGGGGCGCATCGCCTTCGCGACCCTGTACGGCTTCGGCTCCGGTACCTTCGTCTCCATGGTGCCGACGCTGATCGCCCAGGTCTGCCCAGACATGAGCCAGCTCGGAACCTACCTCGGCGCCGTGTATCTTGTCATCGCCCCGTCCGTGCTCATCAACCAGCCTATTGCAGGCGTGCTCTCCGCAGCGGGGGCGGGCTACGCGCGAGATTCCTACGTGTGGCTCAAGGTGTTCTGCGCCCTCATCATGGTTGTGGGCATTCTGGGTTTCGTCTTGACCCGAGCGTCTTACATGGGCCATATGGGCAAAGCTTGGAAGTGGGGAAAGGCTTGAGAGATGTTTACCTACAATACTTGAGAACGGAGATCTCCAGCGACTTGGCACAAGATAGCGCATCATTGCGCCAGAACGATCTGTACAGTACCTATTTGCGATCGCACGATAACGCCAAACTTGGCAGCAACCCCACTATGCTAGGGCTGAGATGATCCCTGATGGTGCAGTAGATAGTTCCCACTATGGGTACCCTAATATAGTCCCGGGTTCCCCCCTATAAAAGGGGTAAGATCCGGATAAGCCAGACGTATGCAACTAAGACATTACAAACATGAGGATTACTTATAGAGTAAGAAATATGTGCTTTTCTTATATGTCATTCTTGATTGGCATCCTCAAAGCTGGTACCCGCAGCCCAGTGGAGAAGTTGAGCAATAAGCGAGTCAGCTTATCCGTTGCTGGTTGAGAAAGCCGTAGGTGGCTGGCGCAACGCCTGTCTCACCGCCTGAACGGCCGCACTGCGCACTACGCTCTGCGGCTGTCAATATCGGCGATGGCGTCGCGCCGATGTCCGCTGTCGGGACTGTTGTTGAGGGGGCCTCAGTACATGTGATAGTGGAATGGGGTATCAGTGATGGCTTGAGGCTGAAGCCTGAGCCTGAGACTATACCTGGGGGTCCATTGGGACCACGTACCGACAGCCCTAAATCTAGCAATGGTAGGTAGGCAGTTATGATTCCGAAGTGGCACAGTTCAAGTGATTTCCATTTTGACTTAGGAATAACAGTTTTCATAAACATTCATTCTTATGTCCGCATTGGGTCATGTTCTATAGTAGTTGATGCCTTATACTATGGCGTTTAGCTAAATGGTGCTCGGGGGCCCAAGACACATTGGTACATCCATCCTTCACTCAATAGTGACATGCCTAGCTAAGCCGTGAGATGAGTTTCATAACAGTGCTGATGGACTTCCCAGGCACCCGCGGGGGGACCATTCGTTTTCTATTTTCGGTGAGTGAGATGCGTAGAGAAACTCCGAGCTGCGGCACGTTGTGGTCGGCCCTAACGACGAGAGTTGTCCCGAAGCCGATCCTGCATGGACTTTCAAGCGAATATCGCGCTTACTTCCGTCTCGTTACACAAACTACTGCACGGCGTATGACAACATCAGCTGGCGGTGGAATCATTTGTAAGCCACAAACGCCTGACCCGTGGCCTGAGTGTGCCGAGGCCATCCTATCCCTGCTATTGCGGCGGAGGTGCACTATCTACTAAGGCTATGAGATCATGTACTACCTAGGTACCTAGGTATGAGTTCTGAGAACTAATAAATCTTGATCTGATGAAGAGTTTTTAAACCTAAAGAGGGGCTAACTTTGTCAAATGATTAGCAATGAATAGGTAAAAACATAGTAATTGATTATCTGAAAGCTTGCAAGTAATTCATTTGGAACCCGGGTTATTGAAATCAATAGTCTAAGTTCAAGTAGCATGTTCACATTCTAGTATCATACTTGCATCAAGACAACACAATCAACTTGCATGCAAAGTGCACGATAAGTCGCGATGCAGATCACATTGCCAGCTAGTTTAGATATTGTGAATCTCCTATGTAACAATAGTGTCCTCAACCTAAGCCATGCCACCATTGACGCGGAGAACCTGGCCCGAGACCCAAGACGACTGAGCCAAGTAGACAATGCTCTCCGCGACCTCCTCGGGCCCACCGATACGACCATGGGGGTTGAAGTTGGCAATGGTCTTGACCATCTCCTCGCTCTTGCCGCGGAAGAACAGCTCGGTGCCCGTGGGCCCAGGCGACACGGCGTTGACAAAGATGCCCTTGCGCCCGAGGTCCTTGCTCATGACGCGCGTCATCTGCTCGACGGCGCCCTTGGTGCTGTTGTACAGCAGGTAGGTCGGCATCACGGTCGAAGCCACTGTCAGCGTCGTCGACATGAAGACGATGTGCGAGCCTCGAGCCATGTGAGGGGCAGCAGCCTGGGAGTTACAGTCAGAATCTTTTGCCTGTGCGACGGGCGCCTTCACGAATCCCGCAACAGAAATTGGGGTCACTCACCTGGGCTAGGAAATAGGGGCCCTTGACATTGAGCGCAAAGGTGCCGTCAAAGTCGGCTTCAGACGTGTGTTCGAGGTCTTTCATGGGCATGATCGCGGCGTTGGGGATCAACACATCGATCTTCCCGAAGGCATCGACGGTCTGCTTGACGAGCGACTGGCCGCCGGCAATGGTGCCTACGTCGGCGCGCACGAGGCGTGCCTCGCCAGCACCGGCCTTCTGCACTTCCACGAGGGCATCCTGGGCGGCCTGCTCGTCGGACGAGTAGTTGAGCACAACGGTGGCGCCCTGCCGCGCGAGCGCAACGGCGGTGGCCTTGCCGATGCCCTTGGAAGCACCGGTGATGATGGCGACCTTTCCGGTGAGGGAGCGCGGAACACTGGAAGTCATGGTGGAGAGTCGGCGGTTTGGGCGTAAGAGGCAGCAATGAAGTAGGTTCATAGGTGAAGGTGGGATATGATATGAATGAAGTGAGATTGGTGAGAAATGTAGTGTCTGCTTCACTCAGCGCTGATACTCCGTACAACGCTTCATCGTTTGTTTCGACAGCTGTGTCTTTCCGCGTTAAATATTGATTAAGCGGCAGCTTTTGGAAGCTCGAAGTCCTGTGGCTGAGACAAAGACCCGGAAGCCGAAGCGCGATAACTCCGCCAAGGTTGTGGTTGCGAGTGCAACGTACTCTTACTGAATAGCAGGTACCCACTAGGTATTTCTACCTAGGTACCTTGAAAATGTAAAAATAAACATGTCATGTTATAAGCCACTATAGCATTCATGTGATACGCTTGCTTATTTCTCGCGCCTAGGCCACAGCTGAAGGTAGGCACCTTGATTCCATTGCTTTCGTTCTCTCTTATCATGGCAGTAACACAGAGAGACCAACGCTTTAAGGTAATGCGTAACTGGTAACAATATTATGATCATCTCTTCATTTTTAGAGGACTACACTAGACGAGAACATTTATAATAGATCGTGTCTATGTTTTTCTCATAGACCGGAGATGCCCGTTCGCCTATCGCAGACCTATGCTAGCGTTGGCTTAGAGTATATGCTTAAATATTATAAAGATGCAGGGTCTCATTTAGGACCTTACGAGCATGTCGGACCGCTTCTATAATTATAGATGTTCTTCTTTAGTTCCACCGACCGGACTTAGGCCTTCGCCTCTAAATAACAATGCTTGCATACGAAGGTTCACAGCTGAGTCATAACATCAGGAGAACAATTAACTGTTCAGTTTCTTTAGATAGCAATTATTACCTGCCCACAAGCTATGATATGTTGACCTATTCTGGAATATACGAATATCTATAGTCCTTCTTTCACTCAATTGGTCCTATCCAGGAGAGAAAACATATCGGCACGCTCCGTGTCTCCACGAGTCAACATGAGAAGCACAATAGTTTGATCGTAGCTCAAGTGTCGATGTGCCAGGAGCAATGCCCATAAGTCATCAAATATTGATGAAGCTGTGAGTCCACTGCGAGTCCTCTTCTTGACCATGCTGTATTAACCCTGCTTTCAAGTTAGACGGAACTTATCCGGATCATTCCTGAAGGATCAAAATAGCTACTATGGCACCCTAGCTGTCTGCGCAGTCAGTTCCCGCGCACATGGCTATCCAGGATAGATACTTGTCTACCGAGAAACAACCCGTGACTAACTCCTCAGCTGTCAAAGCATCGAATGTGGCTGTACCGCATCAGCCTTCCCTCACGCCTGAATCTCTACCATGGCTCAGCCGCAGCAACACGCCGCTGGAAACTCCTCCTATCATCTAAATGATACTACACCCGTGATGATAATATACACTTTGAGCTGTGTGCGGCGCACCCAGCTAGCTTCACGGCCCTCCCGCCATGGGCTGTCAGCCCTCCGTTGAGGCTTGTCGGGATGCTAGCTATTCAGCTATTGTTTTTTTTCTATTGTTAGCGACGTAGGATTCGGACACCGACCGATCATATGGCTATGATTCACCACCACCTTCAGACGATTGACAGGAACAGGAACAGGAACAGGAACAAGACGGATGGGTGCCTAGTTGCCGTCGGATGCTAGCTGGCTACCGCCCCCAGCGACCATTCGCCATGTCGTCGAGGCAGCCTCATTGGATTCGAGTCAGGGTGGCCGTGTCGATGGTGCCTGATACCTGGCATTCACACCGGCCGACATGTGAGGTTATCTACTACTACTTCAAATCCTCAGGATCTTATATAAAGGGAGGGAGAGGACGACGAACACCTCGAGCAGCTGGGTGTTTCTCATCATTCACAATTGTCAAGTCACTCACTCACTCACTCAAACCATTCTTCGCCCTCTCTTTCTCTTTTCTTCAATTAATCTCATCTTCGCTTTCTCGATACATATTTTATCCGATCAATTTGTTTTTCATTCAAGTCACTACTGTTTTTCCAGCTACTCAAGTACCCAGAATGCATTTCCTCCACCTATCCCTCCTAGCAGCCACCGCGCTATCCACCATCTCCACCGCGGCCGCGATCCCGCACGACTCGTCCCTCACCGGGGTCCTAGGCAGCAGCTTCGGCATCCCCGGGCAGGACTATGAATTCGACTACATCGTCGTAGGCGGCGGCACAGCCGGCCTAGCGGTCGCCTCGCGTCTATCCCAACAACACACTCTTCGCATCGGCGTGATCGAAGCCGGGTCCTTCTACGAAACCACCAACGGCAACCTCAGCGAGATCCCCGCGTTCGACAACTGGTTCTCGGGCAAAGACGTCAATAACTGGCAGCCGAACATCGACTGGGGCTTCATCACAGAACCCCAGCCCGCCCTCCTCAATGTCCGCGCCCACTACCCCCAGGGCAAAACCCTCGGCGGCGGCAGCGCGCGCAATTACATGACGTACCACCTCGCAACCAAGGGCGCCTACGACCAGATCGCGGCGCTCACCGGCTCCTCGGCGTACGAATACGACAACTTCCTCCCCTATTACATGAAAAGCCAGCATTTCACGCCCCCCATCGGCGGAACATACGATCGTTTCGCGAACTCGACGCCTGAATACGACGCTTCAAAGCTGGGCACAAAGGGGCCTCTTTCGGTGATCTACCCCAAGTACGCGCAGCCCTTCAGCAGCTGGGCGAGCAAGGGTCTTGAAGCTATTGGTCTGAGATCGCAGCGCGGCTTCGAGAGCGGGAAGCTTGCTGGCGCTTATGCGTATCCACTCGCGACTGTCAGCGCCGAAACGAACTTGCGCGAGTCCTCCGAGACGGCCTTCCTGCGGCCGCAGCTCGGTCTTCCCAATGCTAACCTCGTCGTGTTTCCGTCGACGCTGGCGAAACGCGTGTTATTCGACGATAAAAAGCGTGCGACCGGCGTCGTGGTCAACACAGGGGGTCTTGAGTACACGTTGCACGCCGCGAAGGAAGTCATTGTGTCGGCTGGGGCTTTCAAGAGCCCGCAGCTGCTCATGGTGTCGGGGGTTGGGCCGAGGGAGACCCTGCGAAGAAACGGGATCAAGGTTATTCATGATAGTCCCGGCGTGGGACAGGGTATGAAGGACCATGTGCTGTTTGGGAGCTCGTATAGGGTCAATGTCGAGACTGCCTCGGCGCTTGGACGGCCTGGGGGCAGCGCGGAGGCCGAGAAGCTGTATGCGGAGGGAAAGGGGCCGCTGACTAGTCCTGGGCTTGATCTTCTTGGTACGTAGTTACCTGCCTTCCTAAGCCATAAGACCCGGAGGGAGAGGCAGACATGACATACTAACCCTTACCCCTTTTCACAGGCTGGGAGCGACTCCCCCGCAAAACCCTCACCCAATCTACGATCCACGCACTAAATAGCACCTTCTCCTCCGACTGGCCCGAGATCGAATATCTGCCCGTCGGCGGCTTCTTCGGAAACGCCTCCAACTTCCAAACCCTGCAGCCCAGCGACGCCTACAACTACGCGACCGTCGTAGCCGGCATGGTCGCCACCCTCTCAACCGGCAACGTAACCATCTCCTCCGCCTCAACCTCCGACGCGCCAATCATCAACCCCGCCTGGCTCAGCCACCCCGCCGACAAAGAAGTCGCAATCGCAGCTTTCAAGCGAACTAGGCAGGTCTGGGCCGCGCCAGCCCTGGACACGCTGCGAATCGGCGAAGAATATTTCCCTGGTCCAGAAGTAGTGAGCGACGCGCAGATCTGGAAGCATATCCAGACGTCGTTTTCGACGATTTTCCACGCGGCGTGCACGTGTAAGATGGGGCGCGAGGGGGACCGCATGGCGGTTCTCGATGATCAGGCTAGGGTTCGGGGCGTGGAGGGGCTGAGGGTTGTTGATGCGAGCAGCTTGCCGGTGCTGCCGCCGGGGCATCCTATGTCTACTATTTGTGAGTGTGCTTGCATGCAGGCTATGTGAGCCCCTTGATCTGTTCTTCCCTTTTCTTTCTTTTCTTTTTGATTTCTTCTTTTTCCTGACTTGTTTTTGATCCTGGCACTAACTGTGGAAAATAGATGCTCTGGCGGAGAAGATTGTCGATGATATCCTTCGTAAATAGATTCCGTTTAATGTATGTATGACACCTAGATATCTGCCATTGGATATGATGGATTGGGGTATAGATAAAGATAAGAGAAGGAGATGCTAGTCAGGTTCATTTAGTGTACATATTTTAGTTTCTTCCGTCTAGTTTTGATGATATATAAAATCTCCCATTTCACTTTAGTTCAAAGTAAACCTTTGCTTAATTTGATTAATTTTTTGTCTATTCCCTATAACCCTTCTTCAGTATACACCATGCAACAACGGCAGTCCATTCTCATCAGGGCGTTAAACCCTAGTACTCTACGGGTCTCTTGAGCAGCTGGAGCTCATTCACGAAACAAAAACGACGCCATGTTGCTCACGAGATACTTGAAGTCGTCATGACGCTTCAACAACCGCTTTCTAATTAAGATGTTATGTTATAGCTCGTAGCTAGTCCGTAGCTCAAGATGCATTCTAGCTCCAACCTGAAGCTAGAGGAAGCCACATAACCTCGCTATCTAAGGCATACTGCATGTTTTCATGATGCAACGCAGTAGATTGCATTGCAACCGTACACCCAGCGCCCGAGCCAAGCCATCACTCCAACACTGGGCCCGACTGAGCACACAGTGAACACACACACAACTACAAGTACAAGCCTTCAGGCTCGCCCTCCTGCTTCGTGCGCAGCACCCTCTCCCTGGCCGACCTAAAGTCCGCCATCTGCACCCTCATCCGTCGTTCTCTCAGCGCGAGCAGTCCGGCCTCAGAGCAAATGGCCTTGATATCGGCACCCGACAGATCATCTTTCTGGGAGATGAACTCGTCGAGATCGACGTCTTCATTCAAACTCATCTTGCTCGTGTGCAGGTGGAAGATCTTGCGTTTGGTGTTCTGGTCGGGGTTCTCGAAGAGGATCTTGCGGTCGATACGGCCGGGCCGAATGAGGGCCGGGTCGAGGGTTTCGATCTTGTTGGTGGCCATGATGACCTTGACGTCGCCACGGTCGTCGAAGCCGTCGAGCTGATTAAGTAGTTCCAGCATGGTGCGCTGCACCTCGCGCTCACCGCCGGATGTCGAGTCGTATCGCTTGGTGCCGATGGCGTCGATCTCGTCGATGAAGACGATGGAGGGGGCGTTCTCGCCTGCTACCTGTGTGATGGCAAGACCTATGGTCAGTCTGGGTGGACAGCAAGTGGTGGTGAAGACTAGTGTATTAGTTCATAACGTACCTGGAACAATTGGCGAACCAAACGAGGACCATCACCAAGATACTTCTGAATCAGCTCACTGCCCACGATGCGCAAGAAGGTGGCCGAAGTCTGGTTGGCGACGGCCTTGGCCAGCAGGGTCTTGCCGGTACCGGGGGCACCGTAGAGGATGACACCCTTGGGGGGCTTGATGCCCATCTCCTCGTACAGCTCGGGATGCAGCAGGGGCAGCTCGACCGACTCTCTGACCTCCTGGATCTGCTGCTCGAGACCTCCGATGTCCGCGTACGACTCGGTGGGGGCCTTGTCGAGCTTCATGACGTTGACGGCGGGGTCGGTGTCGTCGGTCAGGACGCCGACGATGGAGACGCTCTTGTGGTGGAGGAGGACGGAGGCGCCGGGCTCGAGCAGGTCCTTGTCGACGAAGCTCATGATGCTGACGTAGTACTCGGGGCCGGTGGTGCTGGAGACGATGGCGTGGTCGTCGTCGATCATCTCCTCGAGGGTGCCGACGCCCATGGGGCTGCCGCGCATGTCGTCGACCCGTCCGCGCTCGTCGGCCATGCGGTCGCCGGCCTCGGCGTCGGGCTGAGGCGCCGTGTTGTCCTTAGCAGCCTTGGCCTTGCGCAGGCGCTCCTGGTTCTCGACGAACTCCTCCTCGAGCAGCAGGTGGTCGTGGATGCGCTGCATGCGCAGCAGACGCAGCTTGCAGCGGCTGGTGGGGTAGACGGGGGGCATCTTGGCGGCGGCGGAGGAGCCGGCGGCCTTTCTCTTCTTGCGGCCGATGCGGGTGGTCGGGCGCGGCGGCGGCTCGTACTTGGGCTTGTCCTTCTTCTTGTCCTTGTCATCCTGGCCATCCCGGCCGGGGTTCATGCCCGACTGATTTTGACCCTGTTCTCCAACATTAGCAGATTGAAAATAGACAGTGGTGGTGGTGATAATCTCACCATCTTGACTGATTGTGTTGCGAGCCGGGTCGCAAGCTGGGTGGGGAGGGAACTGGAGAGGGCGGCGTCGTAGCTGTGACCTGTGCTGCGCAATCAAAGGGGATATAAACAAATGCGATGTATTAGACACCCAGCCGGCGTGGTGACGAGCCGCTGAAGGATGGTAGAGTGGGTGAAGTTGATGGTGGTGATGTTGGTGATGATGGTGAGGATGGATTGAGAGGTGCGTGGAAGGTGGAAGGTGGATGGACCCGCCGTAGGTACCAAAGTAGCTTGTGCAGGTGGTTGCTGTCATCAGGCGCCAGAACGACGACGCAACGTCTTCAGCCTCCAAAAGGTGGGGCTGACGAGGGGTGCGACTAGGAAGTGCTGATTGAGTGCCTAGAACGGGACGTCCCAGCACCGCAAGCTCGCCACAGCTGTCGGACAGAGACACGCAGCTGTCACTACGTCAGGGGAGGGTTGACCGAGCGTACCCGAGACGGTCCAGTTGCAGGTGCAGCGTTTTAGCACGTGCGCCCGCTGCAGCGCAGGTACCTGTACCTCAAGGGCAGCGAAAAGCGCCGATAACAGATTTGGGGAAGCAACCTTAGCTTCGTTTTCCATCTGTCGTCGATTCCAACGCCGCTCTTCCCTCACAACCCTCACCACCCTCACGCCCCGTCATCGCTCACCACCTCTCCCCTCCCGACAACCGTCCACTTGTCTGGCTTCGCTGTCTGCAACCCGCAATTGCAGATCTGTCGAGCTTTCTTTTTTATTTTCGCTAGCCGAAAATCAACAGAGAAGAGCCAGTACCCCCCGTTTTGCGCCATATCTAGCGACCACCACCATCACGATGCAGGCCTTCCGTCACATGCGCCCGGCTGCGCTGCGCCAGGCTGCCCAGCGCACCTACACCACCTCGGCCTACTCCAAGACCATTTCCAACCTGCGCATCAACGGCGACACCAAGGTTCTGTACCAGGGCTTCACCGGAAAGCAGGGCACTTTCCACGCCGAGCAGGCCATCGCCTACGGCACCAAGATTGTCGGCGGCACCAACCCCAAGAAGGCCGGCCAGGAGCATCTGGGTCTGCCCGTCTTCGCCAACGTGAGAGACGCCGTCAAGGAAACCGGGGCCAATGCCACCGCCATCTTCGTTCCGTATGTGTCATCCCACCGGTCGTCTATACGTCGCTAATGCCCGGTCGACAGCCCCCCGGTAGCCGCGGCCGGTATCGAGGAGGCCATCGCCGCCGAGGTCCCCCTCGTCGTCTGCATTACCGAGGGTATCCCCCAGCATGGTACGATTCTTCTATCTCCCTCCCGTCGCATCCCGTGTTGCCGAGACCGAGGCTGACTGATATCCTGCCAGACATGGTCCGCATCACCGACATCCTGAAGACGCAGTCCAAGACGCGCCTCGTCGGCCCCAACTGCCCCGGCATCATCGCCCCCGGCCAGTGCAAGATCGGCATTATGCCCGGCTTCATCCACAAGCGCGGCCGCATCGGCATCGTCTCCCGCTCCGGCACCCTCACCTACGAGGCCGTTAACCAGACCACCCAGGCCGGCCTCGGCCAGTCCCTCGTCGTCGGCATCGGCGGCGACCCCTTCAGTGGCACCAACTTCATCGACTGCCTCAGCGTCTTCCTCAAGGATGAGGAGACCGACGGCATCATCATGATCGGCGAGATCGGTGGTGCCGCCGAGGAGGACGCCGCCGACTTCCTGCGCGAGAACAACACTGTCAACGGCGGCAAGCCCGTCGTCTCCTTCATCGCCGGTATCTCCGCTCCCCCCGGACGCCGCATGGGCCACGCCGGCGCCATCGTGTCCGGCGGCAAGGGAGGTGCCGACTCCAAGATCAAGGCCCTCGAGTCTGCCGGTGTTGTCGTAGAGCGCTCGCCTGCTGGTCTAGGCCGCGCTATGCGCGAGGCCTTTGTCAAGCGCGACCTGCTGTAAATATCACGGGCAAACAGACAGGCGTAAAACTCACATGGCATGACAACGGTGTTAATGAGGTGAGGCGAAATAACGGTGTATAAATACCTACCTACTTATACCTATAGATAGAAGGGTCTGGTGGCTTTTCTTTTACACTGTCCATTTTTTCTGAACATGATCTTGTAATCACTTGTCGAATACAGCATACATGAACAACTACCAGTATTGTCGTCAACGTTACTGTCACGAATTGTACGTATTATACGAGTCATGGCGAGACAATACTTATCTGGATATTATGCTAGATATGGGACCCTTATACCCGCATCGTAGCACACAATTGTATTGATTGCCGCAAAGTCTGGAGATGTTGAACGGCCAACATGACTTCTTGGCTCTCTCCAGCAAGTATCAGCTAGTACTACTATATGCCAAAATGAGGAATGAACAATATCACAATCAATCCCACAAACAAGACGCCCAAAACCACATCACAGCAGTATCTCCACAAGAAGGACAATGGAACCGCGAAAACGAGATAGTCGCGATCAATCAATCAATCAATCAACCAACCACAACACAACAGAAACAACTCTCCAACTCAAAACAGCAACGAATAGGTCTCCAAGTGAGCCAAGAAAAGGTACGAGCACAGATTACGTACATACAAGTACAACCTTCCATTTCCCCAAGACCGAACCGACCGAGACGTTAGATTTAAGCTCGGCATCGAAGCCGATCCACTACCACTCGCTCGTCTTCCCCCTCCCGCTCCCGCTGCCCGCTCGCTTGCATGCATGCCATCCCCATCTCGGCATCGATTCTATATAGATGGATGCACAATCTCCACAACGTAACAGGGATCTGATCAAGCTGAATGCCGTGGTTCTAGACTTTTCTCCTTCCATCCTTCGGCCGTTCCACTCCCTTCATCCGGGACACACGCGCGCGCGCACACGCACATGCGCATATACATATGAACCTGTACCCATACCCGAATGGCCATGGATTAGAACTCAGGGCCGCCGACTTGACTTAGATACTCGGCCCGGCCCGTAGTATAAGCATTAAATAACCATTTCTACGCTTTGAAACAAAGAATTATCTAGATCTTCAATTATTTCTGTTTATTTAGAACAATTATTATTTATTACTTAATTATATAAAGCTTATTTTAAAACGTTTATTCATTATATAATACTTATTATTTTCTTAAGCAAAATCTTAGTCCTTAGAGAGATGGTAAATCTTTCCTTTACGTTTCATGCCCTATGCTCGGCCGGCACCTGATAGTATCTAAGACTTGCTTAAGATACATGTGCTTAAGCAACTCAGTGACTTACGTGTTAAGACAAGCAATTGCACGTGTGTATATCTCTGCCAATCTGCCAAGACCAGCGCGTGGAGGTGGAGGTGGACGGTGTTTTCACATTGCCGGCCCCTCGGCCCCCTCCCTTATTGACCAGGACCTGCACAGATTCTCAAGGACAGGTACACGGAGTCGACATGTATGGATTGTGTCACCGAGTATATGCATGGAACTTCACACTTATCTTACCTAAGTACATTCCTACTCAAGGCAGCTTATGATGACGTCTAAATCATGCTGGCAGGCGAGAAGGAAGGGTGAGGTTGTAACACCCAACATTCAAAACAAGGGCACTGATGCCAGTCCAACCATCAGGGTTACTTACCACCTACTTCCTACCTAGATAGAACACGAATGGTGAGTGCAGAGGCAGAGGCAGGCAGCAGCTACTAGGCCATGCTATGTCATCTGCTCAAGCTTTGACTTTCACTTTGACTTCGACACGACTCAGCTTGTTTCCCTGCCTCGCTCGTGCTTGCCCTTTCCCCGTGTGGGAATCCTCTGATCCTTTCAACATCAATGACACACGAAGCACACGGCTGACGCGGACACGGACGCGCGCATGGGATTTAAGGTTCTGGTTCGTGCTCACTGTCTTGCGCGGCCCATCCCATGATCGCGTGCATGACGCACCTCATGGGATCTAAGATTATGGTTAGAGTTAGAATTAGACCTCCTATGCACGCCTCTCATGCCCGCATGCCGCGTGTCCATCGCAAATAAGCTTAAAAGCTTGACGTCAGTTGGGTTCGTGCCGTCGCTCGGGAACCATGTCTGCACCTCTGACGTGTAAGCTTAAACTTAAACTTAAACGTAAAAAGGGGCATAGCCACGAGAACCTCTCGGAGTCATTCGACAACCTCGTGTATGGATCTCGTGGTCCATTCGTCGTCATGGCTCACACTCGCCGTCGTCACTTGGGGGTGACCGGCAACCACATCTCCCTCCACCTGTGTTGTGCAAGTAGATTTAAGTTCAAACAAACATAGACACAAGACGCATTGGCCACGAGAACCTCTTTAGAAACCCTCAAACATGCATCTCGTAGTCCATCTGTCGTCATACTCGGCATCTTGACTCACCGCCGAGATGACTCGCAACCTTGATCTCAACCTTAATCTTAAAACGAGTCGGCTGATATCGGATTAAGCTCTCTCTTGCTTTGATTCAGGGTTCTCGTGTGCTTACGCATGTGACATGTATCGGTATGACTCTACGACTATGTGTGTTTGTTTACATGTGCCATCAGGGTCCTTTGGGTGCTCAGCATTTATCTATATAAAGGGCCCTCCATCGCCTCGATTTCTCGTCCTCCCTCTCTTCTTCTCTTCATCTCCTCTACCAACTACCTGGTCTCATCTTGCAATATCGCCATCTCGCCATCTTTATCTGCATTTCTTACCCTCATTGTTATCATCATTGATATGATCATCATCACCACCAACAACATCAGACATTCTCATCCTGACGACAAATACATACACTTCGCCCTCCTGTCAGAACCTCGGCAACAGAACCAGAACAAGAACCAGAACCAGAACTTCCGACCGTCTACTGCATCTTGATCTCCCCATTGGCAATATTAGCATTTCTGGCTGCCATTGTCTATTATCATTAACATGACCATCACCAGCATCGTCAATCGACATCCAATGTTGACGACAACTTCAATAAAACATCAGCGTTTCGCTCCCTTCACCAATCCCCCCCAGAGACACCTGCATCATCTTCTTGGGCAGGGCGTCTACTATATCCTGAGTACGCCATTCTCCTCCAACCCTCCTTTTCAGCTCTATCAGCAACAACACCTACGCCTGTCCTCATGACAAGACTATACCTATTCTCTGCTTCATGTTACACAGGTTTTTTGAACCCGTCAAACACTTCCGACATAACATACCCCATCGCCTAGGCTGGAACGGATAGTACTGTGCCCCATCTCTCACGAACTTCATCTTGGTGTCTTGGACATTTGCTTATACGTCAGCAAAATACCACCACGTTTTCGCTGGTATTAGCGCAGCACGACTTCATTCACACCCACTATGGTCCAAGAAGAAGCAACCGAGTTCTCAGAGACGCTATATCCCGCCGCCTCTGGATTTCCAAAACGTACAAACCCCCCACAAACCGGTTGCCTTCAATGCGGTCTGCGGCTGTGTACAGGAAATGGAACTGGAACTGTCCAGGCATATAATATCTGATTCTCTATCCCGCCGTGCCATTGCTGCAGACATCAGGGCCTCGACATTCTCAACGTTTCCCAGGTGTGTAAGATCTGGTTCTCTAGCCAGCCGTGCTATTGCTGCAGACATTAGAGTCTCGACATCCGGAACGTTCCTCATGGTGCATGGGTGCCGCCAAGAACGAACTGATCTTCGCGGTTTCTCCTTCAACGACTTCTTGGTCTTGGTCCTTGATCGGTCGGTTATTATTCAATGCGGAATGTTTGGGGGTTTCGGTGATAATAAACACAACAAACCAAATCTTCGGGTCGCAATGAAGTATGTCAGTCATTTATGCATTCATCCATCTCTGTCTCGCAATAACTTCTTAGTTTCCTGGGTGCTGACATATTCCAGTTCATACGAAATCTTCACACCCATCATCCGCACCCGGATCCCGACTTTTCCACTGGCGCTCATGCAGCCGCTGAGAGAAGACCTCATCACTGCTGTTCGAATTCGTTGATCGCTTCAACCACAGTATGGGAGGCATTCTACCTCCCGAGTTCCCCGAGACAGACGTTTTCCATAGCTTTTTAGCTGTCTACAATCATACTGGTCTTACGGGCGTCCACGTTCCGCCTGGCTCAATTTCTGCGACCGCCCTGCTCGCATTACCCTGAGCCATATTCTCCAGCGTCCATGAACCTACGGCCAGACAACAGACATGATCGAAAAAACACAACAGCGGGTAGCGATGGGGCGATCGCGGCGCTGATCTTCCCCTCCAGGATGTGTCCGTCCTGCACACCATGGCATTATTCACTAGCTTTGCGATCACTGATGACAAAGATGAGTCATCACTATCATACGAAGAGCAGCTTGAGTTCTTCGCCAAGTTCGATCATTTCCTCGGAGAATATTACCAAAGAGCCGAGGACCCAAGTCAAGACTGGGATGAACTGGACATCATTTTTAATCAGTTCAAACACATAAGAGAACTTAAACCCTGGATCAAAATGGCAAGGAGGTTGATAAGCGCCATAGCAGAGGAATTCTTTCACCCGGATAACAACGATCCATGGAACAAGCTCAGGGAGATATACCGTCAGTGTCTATCACGGCATTCCCCACCAGAGGCGTCTGGAAATTGACATAGACCTCGAGCTTGAAGATGGGGAGGCGGTCGTTAACAACTATACCACTGTCCGCTTATTGTCGATTTTCGAGAACCTGCAAAGCCTCCAGACCAGACTCCCGAGATTTAACCCCCTCAATACGAAGCTGATCAAAATACGGGGTGTGACTCCTGATCCTTCCCCCCCTCGAGCTTCGCACTGGACGATGCTGAGCGGACGAAGGGGATTAGTTGACAACCTTTCACGGTCCAGCTATAAGATATCTCTACATACAGTTTCCCAGTAACAGACTAGTCCTACGCGTATGATTAAGGTCATCTGCGACAGAAGATACCATATTTTCGACTTTACATACGACAAAAATTTATTCTTTGCTTTCCCTGCCTCAGACCATGGGAAATGACAGAAACTCATCAGATACAGAACCACAATCCTTCAACACAAAAAGGCACCAAAACACACTAAAAAATTTCGATATTGACACTCTTCCTTAATATTATCCTGCTTTTTCAATCTGCGTGACTATAATCATACACTTTCTTGACAACTATGGCGCCTACCACTACAACGATGGCGGGAGGCAAATAATTACATGCGGTGCGATAAGGCAGGAAATCAGCTTGTCTCGACGTCGCTGCCCTTGCACCTGATCATGTCTCCGCTCACTTGACGAGATCTCCTCCAATTTCTCCACGCAAATCCATAATCCCAAAAGGTTCGAAGTCCCAATTGTATTTTGGCGAGGTGGCGCAGCAACTGACGACTACGCGACACACCTACGTGACGCATTCTGCTTCAACTTCCCATTTGTCATGCCTACGCAAGCATGTCATTCTTCTCAATAAAGTTGGTCATCTTCAACAATGATGCCGGCTCCGATCAAGCTGCCGCCCGATCGAGAAAATTGTCTCCCCCCACCGTTTCAGCAGAAGCTACCATCACTGGAAATTGCTAGCTGCAATCATGCTGCCGCTTTTGGCAAAATATTGGCTACTTCTTGAAGGCAAGTGTCACACCCGCATCTACGAGCTAAGAATTCGACCATATTTTCCAAAATGCCAAATGGAATTGGTCTTGCCCCGACTGTAATCTTCCCGGCGAGAACTTAGTTCACCGAACGAACCCACTCTGTCCCGCGCCACACGTGAATAAATCCATATACACGCCACGCGAGGTCTTGATTTCGCCAACTGGCAAAGATCGTTGCGAAGTTCTACAATCAATGCTCTGCTCAAACAGACAGAGTCGTTCGATTGGGCCACCAATACACCCTATTACACATGAGCCCAAAAAGACTTTTAAAAAGAGCCAAGAAACTCTCGAGATGCTTCCCCGAATTCATGTCTTCAAAAATAGCATACAGACAATGAAAACCGGCGAGGCTTCTCTTGTGTTCAGAATTCTGCATACAGGGAATAATAGCAACACGTACTAAAAAGTCAACCTTCAAAAAACCACTCTTCGCGCATGTTACATCGACAACTTCAATCAAGTGCGCCCATCACTGGGACACGAGGCACGCGTTATAGTGCAGGGTGACCGAACTCTACAAGCTTCGCTCGACCATATTACCGCCAAAGTCACAAATACAGACATTGTGGCTCCTCCAAAGCAGCCGAAGTACTTGGAGTGTGGTTACATGTGTCTCAGGGGCCGTGGGATCCACGTCGTGGGTTCGGTGCAAGAGTGGGATCATTCATGCGCCACCTTCAGGAGTGGGAGAAAGCAGCTGTATATCGCGTTGAAGAGTACTTTCGATCTCTTTACAAGGTCCCTAAAACTGAATCTTTTGATCGATCTCGATGAAACAAAGACTGCCTTCCGACTTTTCACATCGGGCTCGACATGCTGGGAGTGCGGTTTTGTGTGTCTAAGGGCCCCCCAAAAATCCAGTCTGGCAAGAAGTCTCGACATGCCGGAGGATAGAGATTGCGCGCATTCCGATTCTACCTACGACAGGCAGCCATGGCTAATAAATATTATCCTACACCTTTATCGGGTCCTTGAACTCATGGACTGCTGTGTGCCGCGCAAGCAAAACCGATCGAAAGGGAATAGGGGGAACAGTTAAATAGCCTGTCAGACAACGGGCTGTGTGATCGGAAGGATGGAGGAGACTCTATTTTACCTGAGATAATACCATTGTGGCGAGGATAGTGTCGCATGTTGTGGAGGATGGTATGAAAATATGGCGGGAGGGGAAGTGGGACGATGGTGAAGCTCTCCTGTGGTGGTATATTATTCGTCTATATAACGCATAAACATGATTGTGCCAATAAACAATGTATCTCAAAACTAAGAAGGGGTTATTCCCGATTATATTTCAAAATTTTAAGCTAGCCCGTGCTTTTGGGACTCCAATGCTGAAACCACCTACTTGTTCAAGAAAATAGGGGAGGGGATAGCATGATTGCCATAGAAGTCGCCGAGCTTGGAAGTAAGAAGTCTGGTGTAAGGCCCCGGCACCCCGGCTGCCTATAGATCTTGGCTGCATTAGCGCCGCAGGGGTGGCAGCACCACGCGAGTCGCGTATCTCACGGATCTGGGCGATGCACTGCTGCTGTTGGTTCTGGCGTGCGTTAACTGAAGTATTTAGCGCCGCTAAGCCTGAGGCTTCGTCCAGTTGATGCTCATCAAAATGAGAAGCGCACTATCTGCGCGTTTATAACAGTGAAGGCGTACTGCTAGGCACCTCAAGGAAGCCTGGAGGTCATCATTCCACTTCCATTCCAAGACCAGCCCTTGATGCACAACATAATTCTTATGTGAGCTTCGGGCATCTTTTTATTCCGCCCTTCGCCTTAGCGTTTTTAAGATGCGACAGTTGAGTTACATTTGACTGTAGCGCCATCATATGGTCAGTCTGCAGTGCATACCAACTGGGACGAAATGGAGGCAATGAACGATGTGGTTGTGCATGAATGCAATGGCAGTGACGGCGACGGTGCCGATATGATTTTTGATCTCAATGGCAAAAGGATCGCTGTGTCATTCTTCCCCAGTCCTGGAGTACCCGGAGGCAAAGTCGAGCCCGGTCAACATCACGCTTGTATAGAGGATTCTATCATACAGCGCATCAACCAAGCAATATTCGCTGACGACGAAGAGCATGAGGAGATCATGGATCGCATTTTAGAGACCGTGCTCGACGTGGGAAAATCGGTCTTCGATGAAGTGGCCCCAGCCAACAAAGTCGTTTCCCCGCCTACCGAGCAAGATCTACATAGCCTACTCTACCCTCCAGTACTTACCTATCGCCTTATGACAGTGGAGTCCACACCAACGCTGGTCGCCATTGATCCCAGCGAGGCACATACGCTGGTTGAACCGACTTTCGACGAAGACACTGAAGAAGAATGGGAGACAGATGACAATCTGCCCAAATATCCGCCTTCCCAAATTACCATCTTAAAGTCTTTTGTGCAAGGCGGGGGACACACAGTCAGCCGCGTCCTGGTCAACAAGAAGGAAATGCTCTGCAAAGCGCAGAGTCAAGGATTGTGCGGTTCGGACTTGAGACGAGAGCTGGATAGCATGCAGAAGATAAGACACGCTTGTTTGCAAGGCCACGGCCCAATACGTGTCCCGGCTCTGTTGGGATACGTCACACATCCCGAAGCAGGATGTATCATCGGGTTCTTGCGTGAGTGGGTGCTAGGATCCCTTCTGAGGAACGTCAGCATTAGCACGACGCCGGAGGAACAGAGACAGATGTGGGCAAAGCAAATCTCGGACACATTGCAGCAATTACACGGTATTGATGTCATCTGGGGTGATGGGAAGTCAAGCAACGTCATCATTGACGAAGAAGATGCTGCTTGGCTGATAGATTTCGGAGGCGGCTTCACGGAGGGTTGGGTATCACAGGAGTTAGCAGGCACGGTCGAGGGAGATGATCAGGCGGTGAAGAAGATTGCAGAATTCTTGGGCGTTGGGGATAAAGAATCTAAGATGTAGGAACAACTTGTTGCTGCCTTGTCAGATATGCTCGATCGAGGTTGTTTGTTCCTGTTGAGTATCAGAAACCATCGCACAAGCTATAGAAACGAGTTGGCAGATCCTTTGTCCAAACATAGATCCTCCAGTGATTTTAACCTCTCTCATTTCAACGCCATGCAGCGCTGATTTTGTTCTGTCATCACCCCTGCTACAAACTTTGATAAGCATGGTGACATTGCTCATTTTGGTGGCGTGGCGGGACCATCAGTGGAATTGTTAGTCGGAGACTTTCTAGACGAGAGAGCGGCAACTGCCATAGCCGTGGTCACGCAACGATTTCCAATCTTGGTCCCCGAAGAACCATATTGATATACCCAGCCACCGCTCCAACTTCCATCATCACACTGGAGACTCAGCAGAGCTCGGCAGTCCTCATCACATGAGAGCCCTAGCTGCTTACATGTCATCACTCTCATAGCCAGATCCAACGCACTGCCGCTCATGCCAACGCGTTCGCTAACGCGTGACTTGAGTAAAGGTGCGAGTTTCTCATGAAGATGACTATCTCTTGAAGATCGTAGCAAGCGACCGATAAATCCAAGGCAGCAGTCAGGGGATGGATAGTAGCGGGTCCCATTGGCATAAGAGCGTTCCAGAAGTGTGTTGTAAACAAGTTGGAGGGTAGTTTCAAACTCATCACCGCGATTGTAGGAGTAAAAACAGGCAAGAACGTTGGCACTGACGATTGGATCGACACGGGGCCTCTGGCGGTCGTAGTAGGTCTAGTTATTCCCCGCTTCAATAAAACGTCTTTCAACAAACAAGCATCGGTCGGGGGTGGCTCACCTGGAAAGTGCCATCTTCGTTGACGTGCTGTGCCATTGTGTCAAGCATCGAAGAAACCGTCTCAGGTGATGGAGGCCGCAACACCGTCAGTGCAAGCGATGTTGTGTCCAGATCATCAGGGAATTTCCCCCCTGGTACGAGCGCCGGTTCATCTAATACACACCTCCACGTAAGCATTTTACATCGTGGATTACGACATCCTCTAAAACTTACCCGCAAAGAAGTTCCATGTCCCTTTCGATTTCCACGAGAGATCTGTAAAGCTGCTAAGATGAGTTAATATTGGTCTGTGAAATGGCTGGAACTAACGTTGTGGGGGATGTTGAAACTTACTTGTCTGGAAAAAGGTCTGCAATCAATAATTTCGCGAAATTATCCGCGAAGGTTACATTGCTACTCGTGATAGACTGACACTCCCTTGCGTTCTGAAATAGATACCTCCAACCCCTATCAGCCGGACTTTCGAACAGACCGCGCAACAGACTGACTGTCGTATCGTCGTACACATAGGATCGAATGTTAAATTTCGATGCCTCTTGTACATTCATGACTTTGTCATCAACAAAGATCACTTGGTCTCCCTTGAGGTCAATCTGGTCTAAGACGTAACGAAAGAATCGACCCTCTGGCTTCCGCATACCTGCGTCCGCTGACGTGAACACTTTGTCGAACAGGCTCCAATCTGCCTTGGTCGCTATTTCTTCAAAGTCCTCCTTTCCAACGTTGGACATCGCATAAAGTCGTAACCCAGGGGTTTTTTTCAACTGACGGAGGAATGAGATGACATTTTCATCAGCTTTCAATGATTCGTGCGCCTCAGTAAAGGCTTTGGCAATTTCAGCTTCCTCAAGAGAGAACTGTTTGGCGCTGAGCTCATAGCAAAGTTGTCGAGTGGTCTCTCCTCTTTCATAGCTGTGCCATGTCGGCGACGACAAAATAGCCTTCAGTGTGCGGGCAGGAATGCTTGTCGAGGTAGTAGACGACCAGGTAAAGAACACATTCCCAAGGTCGAAGATAACGCCGCGAATACACGGGAATGGATCTTCCATACTGCTTGGTTGCTGTATACTGCAAACCAGTAAGGTCGATGTGTCGCTGACTATACAACTAATTACGGTGAATGATATCAAAGGACCTTGTTATTATATGTAAAGGTTTAATGCGTACTAAATGAGCCTAAATCCCTCACCTAACTCATAGATCGAGCAGCAATATCGAGATGGATGCAATTGATCCTCATGCAATGTCATGCAGGGCATAAGCAGAGTCCCATTGAGCGTGAGGGCACTTCTGACATCTAGGTCCTATCTCTTCAAGACAGGGTCGATATTATCATGCTTGTCAGTCCCTAATCGTGCAGTACGTATCATTCGGTGTGACTCTAGTACCAATGCTTGACAGTCCATTTGCTGATGTCGGTGGCTTACCATGAGCCACTTAAACACTGTGACTATATTAGCAGACCCTACGTGGGGGCTTGAGGATTTGCATCAAAATGCTTACCACCAGGCTGGCGCACAGTAGCTACAACCACACGTGACGCAATAGACCTCGTAAGCTTGTAGCCTTTTGTCGTTAAATTTCCAGTAAGCAATGCATAACAGACCGAAACAACATGGTTGGTGATGTGCAAACAGATTTGGGATGCTCTCACCGAGCAACGACTAGTTTACCGGGGTTCTTATCCGGCCTAGTCATAAGACTAATCCGCCCCTTTTGGAGTAAGACTGGAGGTGAGAAAAACGGACCAGGTTAGTCCCTAACTACCTAGGTAGGTATTAAGACCCCTGACAGTTCAAGAATTGTACTACCTAGGTAATTATTCGCTTGACCCAACCGATTTATAGCGTCTGCTAAGTCGCAAACCCGGCGAACTTGTCACGGATCCTCAAGTTCCTGAGTCGCGGTCACCAAGCTCTTACTATCGTCGTTTCCTTGCTGTCAGTTTTCAGCGCACATGGGAACATCTCATGAGATTTACCAAGGTTTCTCCTGTGTTTCTTCACCTGGCTTCTTTTAATATATCTGAACATGGATTCTACTATCGCCGCACTGGTGTTCCTTAGCGTGGTGAGGGACTAGTTTCTTAAGTCCAGTGGTCAATAAAATTCATGCTGATATTTGTTATGTTATAGCTCATGATGGTAGTTGCCAGACTGTGCTACAATATATTTTTCCATCCTCTGAAGAGTTATCCTGGCCCGGTCTATCTGATAGCCTCAGATATCCCTTTGGCACTTCTCTCCCTATTAGGGAAGAGCCAGTACCATCTAAAGGCGGCCCATGATAAGTATGGGGAGACAGTTCGAATAGCCCCCGGGACACTTTCATTCATTCAGCCCCAAGCATGGAATGACATATATGGCTATAAGAAAAATGGGGGTGGTCGAGCGAACCTGCCTAAGGATCCTCAATTCTACAACGACATGATGCTCGGTCCGGACACTATAACATTAGCTTCTGACGAAGCTGCCATTCCGATCCGGCGGGCTTTAAATAATGCTTTCTCACATCGGTCACTACTCGAACAAGAGGCCATGATGCAAGAGCACATCAGCCGTCTTATGGAGCAATTTGAACGTCAACGTGCAAAAGGCGACCCTGTTGACCTTCGAAAATGGTTTACCTTTTCCATGTTCGACATCAACAGTGACTTTGGCTTTGGTGAAGACATGGGATGCGTCCGTACTGGCATCTACCATGACTGGGTGAAATTTGTGATTGATTACTTTTACGCAGCCACACTTCTACACCAATGCCATAAGTTTTGGCCTCTGAATTGGCTTTTAGCTTTTTGCATTCCTCCATCTACACGTCAAATGCAAGTCAGTCACAACGAGGCCTCACTCAAGCGTGTTCGTGCGCGAATGGCTTCCACTACCGACCGTCACGACTTTATGTATTTCTTCCTCAGCCAAGCGAAGAAGGAAAAATTGTCAGCCAGAACGATCGAAGCACAGGCAACTGTGATAATCCTCGCAGGTAGCGAGACCTCGTCAGTTGCAGAGACTGCAACAATGTATCATGTGCTAACGCATCCTGTCATCCATGAGAAGCTGAAGAGGGAAATACGTGACAATTTCTCAAGTGCACAAAGCATCACGTTACCGGATGTTTTGAGCAAACTTCCATATCTGGATGCCGTGGTTCAAGAGTCACTACGCATTCATGCACCGCTCGCAAATGGGTTCACACGTTGGGTATCAGATGAGTCGGGGGCTATTATTTGCGGAAAGTTTGTTCCCCAGGGAGTAAGTGATTATTTCCCCATGTGTCGTGTGCTATTATCATACTGCAGTGAGATTCAGACATTTTTGCTGATCAGAGATAAACACTAGACTGTTGTGACTATTAACCATTACTCCTCCAACACCTCGTCTAGTAATTTTCGAGATCCGATGGAGTTCGTTCCAGATCGTTGGTTGGGACATCCTCGTTATGCTGACGATAAAAAAGGAGTGGTGCAGCCTTTTTCGGTCGGGCCACGCAACTGTCCCGGTCAACAGTACGTCCTTCTCAATAAAGCTACTATCTCACCATATGGGAAGGTAAAAACTGACAGAAAACGCCCCAGATTCGCGTTGTACAACATTAAACTCACCCTCGCCCATCTTCTATGGCGGTTCGATGTGCAATTGGACGAAGGTATGGAGGACTGGGCTGTTGATCAGCGGATCTATAACGGATGGATCCAGCCAGCACTCTCGGTGACACTGCAGAAACGAGCGTAAGATGGTTCTAGTCCCCTTACTATTATCATTATGAGAATACTACTTCGGTGAGCGCATAATCTCCGCATAGAGCGAGAGGATTTGGTGAAACCTGATCAATAGCCTACGTATGAAATCCAGTCATCAATTATTCTCGCCCCTTTCCTGTGCTTGGCTCCTGTATGTATTCATTATATCTGATTCATGATTGTACCCCGTTTTCATCCGGTGAATACGGTGAATACGGTGAGTAGAATCAGCCCTGTTAACCATCAGGGGATGGTTGGTTTGATTTCTTTGACCTGAGTGCCCCCAACACTTTTTGCACTTTCCGCGAAATCCTAGATGCAAGGCGTGGGGAGGACTCGGGAGTTCGGTTTGGCCACGTCATCCTTCATGTCGCAGTATGAAGGTTTTGCAATAATTGTTAGCAACCCACACTGTGACCGGCGCCCTGAAATTCGAGACGTCGTCAGATTGGCAACAAATCAACTGTGAACCAATTAGCTATATCCCTCCCACAGCCTGCCTCGCCTATCAAGCTTAGTACTACCGGAATTCAGGACCCCAAAGTGCCCGAGCCAACAGGATCTAAGTATAAAGTTGCATTAGATGAGGTGAGATCTCAGCACTAAGCTGATAATGATTCGGGTTGGTGGGAGTACCTAGCATCCTAGCAGTAGATCGGTTTGTAGGCTTACCGAGCTCACCCACACATTCTCAACTAGCCCCCGAAGGAGTATTTAAATCAGCACTTAATTGGGAGCTAATACCGCCAATCACTAATGTTGTGCGACATTAATGCAGCGCACTGTGGTTCACTTGTGCTCGTCGCCTCCAAATGTCCCCCTTAATTGGTTAAAAGCACCGGCAGCCTGCAGGCACTGGCGACTTAACCCTGCGCCCGGGGGCGGGGCCACTAGCTATAGTATGGGGTGTCTGGAGAAAGCATGGTACTTTTGCTAAGCAGACCGGCAGGATTCAGCACATAGCTCCCTGTCATACTGTCGCTGTGTCGTGTCTCATATCAGAATACGCCGTATCTTTATAAGCCATCTCGCTGCTATAGCCCCCATCACAGCTTAGCCCAACTCAACTTCGCGCTGACTTGAGGCGCTTCTCGGGGGCTCGGATCGTCACGCTGCTTGTTTAGTGCCCATCTTGCGATGCAGCATGGTTGGGATCTGACGCAGACATGCATGTTTTTCACTCTATTTTCCGGTCGGTGGGCTGAGGGGACAGGGAGAGGCTCAATTCAGTGGAGAATTGGGTAAGATGTGCGGTCAAACAAAGGGCAAGGCACTGAGGGGTCATCCCATTGACGCGTAGGGCGTTGTGTACGACGCAACACCCCGCCTGCTTTTTAGACCTTGAAGTGGTGAGTTGATGTGAGAGGACGGTTTGTTCCCAATCACGTCATTCCTCGATTTGAACAACTTGGCGCCATTTGCAATAAGCATCTTTGTCCATCTACCGTTCTGTCTCTCAACAATACAGTAGTGTAGGAGTCTTTGGTTTTCGCATTGACTGCTCATCATGGGGAACGTCTTCAGTCAGTTTTTCTTCATTCCCACAGCGCCTCTTACAGAGAGAAACTGCCCCGACCAAACAGGGCGCGTAAGTCAAGAGCACTTCCCCCCCCCCCCCTTTCCCGCATTGCGTCTTAATAATTTCTGTGTCGCTGCAGGTCTTCCTAGTCACCGGAGGTTACGGCGGAGTCGGTTATGAGCTGTGCAAGATTCTTTACGGGCATAATGCTGTGGTCTGGATTGCAGGCCGCTCTCAATCCAAGGGCCAAAAAGCGATAGCTGATATTCAAGAAGCGGCACCCAGGAGCAAGGGGCGATTGAAGTACCTATCATTAGATCTCTCCGACCTCTCTTCTGTCAAACCCGCTGTCGAGACATTTACGTCCCAGGAATCGCGTCTCGACGTCCTCGTTAACAATGCTGCTGTTCGTAACGCACCGTCTTTTTGTCAACACCCTTGCCTTACCTCTCGTTCATCTCGTTTACAAGACTCATCTTGATCCTAATTTGTTTCTGAGATAATAGGTGATGTACCCTGCGCAAGGAAGTACCGATGCCCAAGGAAACGACCTACAAGTGGGAACCAACTGCTTGGCACCTTATCTTCTTTACCAGCTCCTGCGACCCCTCCTCGCCAAGACTGCCTCGAACCCCTCCACACCAACAGCTAGCGTTCGTGTGCTCTGGGCCGCATCTGTTGCCGTTCATGTTGCCACCCCCGACCCCAATGGTATCGTCATTGAACCCGATGGTCGACCAGCGGATAAGGGTGTGAAACCCAATTACGCGCAAACTAAAGTCGGCAACGTCTTTCTTGCACGTGAGCTTTCTAAAACAACCGCGGAAACTGGCATTATCCATGTTGCGTTTAACCCAGGCAACCTGAGAACAGGGCTTCAGAGGAATTGGACCGGGTTTGATCATTGGATTACAGTACGATTCCTTGAGACCAGCCCAAAGGTTTCCCATACTTTACGGTGTTTCTTAAGACTAACATAGGTCCAGGACAAGGCAATCTTGCACACTCCAATCCACGGAGCATATACGGAGTTATGGACAGCGCTTGCTCCTGAGATAACACCCGATAGGAGTGGAGCTTATGTTTACCCCTGGGGGAGACTAGGTAGCCTCCCAGAAGGCGTGGAGGATTCCCTGACCGGCAACGGAATTGCGGAGAAGTTCGTGCAATGGTGTGGTAATCAAACGAGGGCATTTTTGTAATCTTTAGATTGGCAATTGACCCTCTCGAAATACACTTGGACTTTTGTGCAGTTGTGATTTGGTATACTTATTTACGCAGTTCTCTTCTCCAACTCGCTCAGCAACAGAGGTTAGGCAATATCTCGGCACTTTGATACAATAATTAGAACAAGGTCTCATAATGACAATCATGTTACGATCACAAAGATGAGGATAGTGCTAAATAACAGATGATGATTGTATTGGATGTGAGATAGGAAGATTTGGATCCACGACTGTTGAGCCATTTGAAACACTTTCATGTCGCCAATGTCATGCTCGATTATTTCCTCGGGCGCAACACTATTTTCTGAGTATTACTGGGGAGAAGGTCCATGTCATAGTGTCGGTTCTCTGGGCGCTGAGTCTGGCCGTCGGCAAAGCTGATGTCATAAGAAAGCAGCAATTCTGCCAGGATCAACTTGACCATTGCCGACGCATACCAACGTCCAGGACAAGTGAATCTTCCATTTCCCCATGTCAGGTTGCCCGGTTCAATACCGACGAAGTCTTGCTGAATATTCGTTGTTCCGCCGTCGCTTTCATCAACGCGATAGAACCGAAGTCGATCAAACTTGTCAGGTTGTTCGTAGAATTGGGCGTCATATCTCATAGCGCCGCCAGGTAGAGCGATCTTGGTCCCACGAGGGATGATAAGGCCGTCCGATAGTTTGATGGTATCCGTCGCGATGCGGTTGAATCCCACTACAATTTATCCGGTTAGCAATGGGACAAGTAGAATGTCAAAATGGTTACTTACAAAACCTCGCATTGCTGAGGCGTTGGGACTCCTTTAGAAAACTATCCAAACGCCGTAGTCTTTGGACCGTGGACAGTTCCCATTTATCGTTCTCTAGAGAATAGGACGCTTGCGCCTCCGATCGTAGAGGCTCTATGTACTCTGGCATGGCGCAAAGATCGAAGATCGCATGCGTGAGCGCCATAGAGGATGTATGAAGCTAGATGTGTTGTATCGTCAACCTCAGTCACTGCAGCAACTGACTGGACAAGACTCACTGCAGCGCCTGATAGGATCATCAATCTTGCAGTAATGGTATCAGGGTTTTGATCCTTTCCGCTCTCAATGAAGAAATTTAACACACTTGGTTCCTTTGTGACTGCAAGTGTCTCTGGCGTGGAGAAGAGCAGCTCTCGAACCTCGGCACGTTGCCGGAAGACTCGGTTGCGCCGAGGGATGAGAGGAGCAAGGAGTCCCCGGATGAACCTTGGAAATGGCAGCAAAGTGAGTTTCGTGATTTCGACATCAGCCGGCAAATTTGTCAGCGCGTTCTTCCAGAGCTTGTTGTGACAATGTTCCTTTCCGACAAACACACGCGAAGTCATTGCATCGATAAGGGAGTACATGAGCTTGTAAGCTACCAATACTGTCGGCTCTGGTCACTTCATCAATACTATCACTAGTTATGCTTGAGAGGTGCTTGACTTACCATTGGAAACAGGCTGATTTAATCGCTCAGACATTGTTGCAACAAGCTCTTGGGCCATGATAGGGACCAAATCGGCTGTGTAGAAAGTTAGCACCGTGACATAAGGATAGTATTGCCATGACAGACCTAGACCCTTCCTCAGAGGACCTCTACAAATATCATGCGACAGATGATCGCGGAGAAGAAGATCCACGCCCGTGAACTGCCCCATTACCCGCTCGACCAATTCCGCTGTTGAGCTGAGCTTAGACTCAGGAAGCATGTTCAGTTCGTTGAGGTATTTGGGAGCAATAACAAGCACGTCGCTCATAATTGTTTGGGTTACATAATTCTCATCTTTAGCCTATGTCTTGTTAAGCCGGTTTACCGTTCCGCAATGGTCATTCGTCACATACCTGTTCATAACGTCGTCGCACATGGTCATGGCCATACTTGGCCCATGTCCATCTTGCCCTGCAACAATGCCTTGATCAGCTGCGTTTATTTCTTGGGAAGCTTGATAGGGGAAGGAGACTCAGAGTTGCGATAGCGCCAGCGTCTGTGTTCGCTGTATTGCGCTGTTCTCCCCCTATACTTACCACCATTTGCGCAAAGTGAAAAGACTTGGGTTCGTGCCAAGTCTAGGCACTGCAAGTCGAGGGTTGCAAATACTCTCCGTAACTGTCGCCAGCATCCAAGCTGCGACCAACAAGGCAATGATCTCAGGATACATGGTCGGCACAGTGATAAGGGTGGCACAATGGGGTTAGAAGTGTTCAAAAGTTTGGGTATCAGAAGTCGCAAGACCAGACGTCTGAGTCCCACAGCAGGCTAGCACCCTAACACGTGATGAGACAATGAACGAGAAACATTGACACAACTTGTGTTATATTTTTAGACCAACGCCGATTTAATGTTCCGCCTCATTGGGCTTACTTCTGGGCATATCGCACTGTGAGTACAAAGCCTTTCTACAGGGGCAGATATAGACCATTTGAAATCAATGGTGCTACTTCAAATCAAGTAACCGAACGTCGCTCATCGCTCGTCGCTTTGCATTGGGAAAATTATCAAGTAGTATCCCTTGCAGGCGTGGCATGTCGAAAATAACGTGAGCCTTGACTTGAGTGCAGATCTCTGGCCGCCTAGGGAAACGCGATGCCACCGCACTCCTCCGAACATGCGTCTAAATGCAGCTGACCGGTATGACCGCGCAATAAGTGCTACGGCCCTTATACGCAGGCCTACGACGAGGGGGATGCTTACTGCTTAGCCCCTAAATCAAATCTAATGGAAGAGGTAATTAACGACTTTGCGAATCGTTTATTACCTCTCTCCACTTCCACGAATGTCGGAATTCTTAGCCAGTAGCCCACCCCCAGCGTCATGTTGATCTTTTTCCAGTCTGCCCAGCATCACACTCTTGCCCAGCGCGAACAGCTACCATGCTTGTCGGACAGCAGCCCACCATTTTAAGCCTGGGGATTGCTTTCCCTATCCTATCAATCACGGCTGTGATACTTCGCTTTAAAGCACGCCAGCTCAACAAGCAAAAACCCGGCGCAGATGATTGGGCTGCTCTAGTAGCTCTCGTAAGAAACCACCCTGACTGACAATCGCTAGTACCAAATATCAGAAGCTTACTTGACATGATATTAGGTGCTCGCGCTTGGCGTCACAGCCGATCTACTAGTCAGTAGGTAACCCCTATGCACCCAAGAGCTTTGCTTCAAACTTTGGAAAAGCTAAACCATCTTACAGTGACTATTTCGGGTGGTCTTGGAGCTCACGAAAAGGTGGATGAGAAGGGACGCCCAGTCGACATCGAAGCATCGATCGCTTTTGGAAAGGTACGTAGTAATGGGCCTGAAATTCACGTTGCGCGACTCACATGCATGTTTAGACAGTATTCGTGCTCGAACTTCTGACATGGCCAGCTGTGGGTGCCGCAAAGATAGCTGTTTTGCTTCTCTATAAGCGAATATTTGTGACTCCCAGATTCGTCACCACCGTCTGGGTGTTAATCGGCGTGGTGATTGCGTGGACAATTACCTTCACGTTTTCTGTCGGGTGTAAGTGAATCTTCAGACTAAGGGACAAGCTAGTATAATCCGGACGCTAAGACATTCTCACAGTCTCTCGCATACCAGTACAGGCGCATTGGGACTCCAGTGTACCTTATCACTCTGTTGATCTTGTTAAATTATTTACAACAGGTCTCGCGACTGACTTCATAACGGATTGTAAGATAAACATAACATTCTTATGATATTTTTATACCATTTTTATAACTTGAGGTGATCTATAACTGACTTTTCATTTGTATCTAGTCTTGATCTTGCTCCTCCCAGTGTACAAAGTCTGGCAGCTACAGATGTCTCTCTCCAGGAAACTAACACTCATTGGTATATTCCTCCTCGGGATCTTGGTTAGCATCGTTGGCCTCATCAGGATAGGGTTTTTGACACAAATATATCGTGTTCTGGCTAATACCGCGATCCCCGACTTAACTTGTGCGTCCACCGCCACACCCAATCCACTTGACCTTAACACTGACTTTCTTTTAGGGTACTATTCACCTGTCTACTACTGGACCATCGTCGAAAGCAATGTCGGGGTAGTTAGTGCATGTTTGCCAACCCTCTACCCTGTACAGCAACGTGTTACTAGCAGTCGCTTTTTCTCAAGTTTGGGAACCGTTTTTCACAAGAGACAAAAACCCGACACCTTCGAGCTCGGCTCATTGGAGGGTGGGCTATACCCGCCAAAGCATGAGGACTCGTCAACAACAAAACCTTCAGTTGATACTGGCTTCGAATCAAGCACCAGCTTCCAGGCACAGCCGACGGGGCGGCAATATCTGTGAAGATTCTTGGATTAAGTCAGGTTATGTCTAATCTAGTATGTAGACTCGTCCTTGGCACGGGATACATGGTGGTAGGCAAAGCAAGCCCAGCTGACATGATGTAATTACCTCTAGAAAGACAGACAGATGGACATTGGCGAGTGGGGGTACGTAGTCACAAATTCTATACGTGGAGAGCTCCAAGAATATAAAATTAGCATAAAGGAAGCTGATACTATGCTCTGTGAAACGCAATATTATTATGAATTTATCCTCATGCATATCACCTTCCAGGCTTAGGGGGCATGACTCCGTCCTCTTCAACTCCAAAGCTGAGATGCTCTAGTTCCTCGTCTCGAACCGAAAATTTATACCACTCCGACGGCATCTTGACGACACCCCAGCGTATCTTCCCCATTGCAATCATTCCTAACACATTGTTCTTTGCATCGTCTATGTTGTGATCCCCGGAAGACTCACTGTCTTGGTGTCGCAACATTGATCTTGACTCCTCGACGACAGCCTCAATGCCTTCTTCACTTCCCGTCATCATATCATGATTGATCCCTTCACTCGCCATGTCGTTATCTTCGAGAGGATTCCGAGTCGGGGAGTTGACTGAAATTTGTGCCTGGGAATGGATTGAGGGATGACAGGCTGCGGAGATAGCTAGTGAGTTGGATCCAACGACCACCATGCTTGGTGGAAGCTTCCTATAACCCAGGAAGATTGGAATTGTATTTAAAAAGACGCCCAAGATAGGCACGACATGTCCACCAATGCGCTGTAAAATCTTTTGGTATAGATTGGTATCATGTGAGGGCCTGGCAACAATTCGTTCTGAGGTGCCTGGGGTGTTTGGTTTGTTTTGAGAAGCGATGACGGACGACCGCTCCTGCGCTATGGGACATGATCCGGATATTGTCCGGAAACGAATCAAGGGAGGAGTAGAGGAAGAAGAGGGTTAGGAGGAAAAAGAAGAAGGAATTACGGAAGTCCTTGGCAAAGTCCTCGTTTCGAACGACAATGCGCTCGACAAACAAAACTCCGATTGACTTTCGTGCGTTTATCACCATCCGGGTGCCTTTCGCTCCGAGCTCATAGCCTAGAAATGCGTAAAACGCCAAGTTCGCGCTCGTATACTCGACGCGGTCCTCGTATAGTCTATCGTAATCAGATTTCCTTATTGCTTGCCATGCAATAATCTTCGATGGATGAGAGCGCCGTGCCTGGGGTCTGCCTGGAGCTGGGCCATATATACTTCTTCGATAAGCATATCATGACTAGGTATACACCTCGATCCATTCTAGTCGATTGATATCGATGTTGTATTCTCGCAGAACGACGTCTCGGTTATTGAGAACAGTCGTCCGGGTATTCTCGTTGTGAAAAGTGCCCTCTACGATCGCGTAAACGTCCGTTAAAGCTCGGGATTCTGGTTCAGCGGTCAGGCCATTAGCAAATGTACCAGGGTTCGCGTATACACAAAGGCCTCGTACCACTGGAGTGGTACCACAAAGGTGGATGGGAGACCTGATTCTGTATTGTGTCTCTGCCGAAGGAATGAAAAACGGGTAGAAGCCCAAGGGCCCTGGAGTTTTATACAAAAGGTAGGTCACCTAACTAATATAGCCCGGCATATGGGGGTAAGATCACTGATGACACCAGATAGAACGAGGCCAAAGAAGTAGCACGAATTGTATGTGAATAGTGACTGAGCGGTGTATTGAGTATGTCTCGTAAGTAAGCGAGCTACCTAGCGAGACGACCTCGCGAAAACTAGCTACTGTACTGTGAAAAAGGGTGCCTGCGTCATAGACCTGTTATGACCCAAGGCAAGAGTCCCCAGCTTTTTTGCAGGAACTATGGGCCACTGGCAAGTGCCTTAGGTAAGTATCCGGTATACTCGTAGGTATCCATAAGTGGAGGTAAATGTCCAGAAATAATATAATAAATATTCCTTTTATTATAGAATGACAATTATATAATTAATAAACTATACTTAAATAACTACTATATAACTAAGTAATAATAATAAAATAAGCATTATGTATCACTTTCTACGGGGGGTATAAATTACAAAGAACCTGGTGGGAAATATCGTATCTATTTTATATGGTATTTTATATTCGGATACTTAATGTGACTCCCCCTTGCCTGGCTCCTGCCCTTTAACCTCATGCCCTCACAAAATTGGTTGTACAGTGCCTTTCTTTTCGCCATTGCACCGTGGTACATATCCTTCATGAGCCAATCATGCATTGCAGGGCCACCGCCCTGGGATTCCGCCATCTTGGGGTCTTCGCAAGCAAAATACACCAGAAACAGACAGAGACGATCAGCAAGCATGGGGGATAACACAAGCGTCCCGAGCAAGGTACTAGGTACAGTTCGATCTACTATAGAGAATACTATAACTTTTATGCGGCAACTGCTCCCTGCTTATATCTAAACTTAAACTTTCGCGGAGAAGGTGTAGACATGTTTTCTGAGCAATCATATTGGTAATCGCGATGATCATGACGAGGACTGTTTACGACATCCATACACGAGGCCTCCGAATGATTTAGACTTTAGGGGTAGAGATATGGTTTCCGAACCTCGTTACGAACTGTACCTAGTTAACGTTAAGCTTTCAGGTTTATGTGTGCTGGGCGCACGAGCATACGAGCGTGGAAAGCGTCAGAACTCTCAATTTAACTCTAACCATAATCTTAAATCCCACGAAGAAGTGCGCTTAAAGCCATGAGGGGTGAACTATACTTGTACGGCAACTGAAGTCGATTGGTAGATCTCTGCATCCCCTGCTGCTAGTTAGATACTGGAACAGCTTTGTTGGTCTAAGGATTATAGGTATACAAACCTTGGGATCTGCAGCGGTCGGTGCTCTGTTTCATACCTCGCCCATTCTTGGCCCATTTGAAGGGCATTACGAACGCCTGTTATGCCACTATGTTTGGGGGGAGGGCAAAAAATACGAGCTGGGGCTGATCAGCAGTTCGATGATCCATAGACACTTCACATCGCCCCAAATCCTACCAAAGAAATTTCGGGCATTGAAACTATACGATTGCCTCCTTTCGTCTTTAACACATTAAGTACTTGATAGGATCACGAGTGCTACGAACAAGATATTTCAAGCTACCAACTCACAAGGCGGTCAAAAGTTGGTAATCACTTTGGTACTAATGGTGCCTAGGTACTCAAGAGTTGGGTATGTAGGTGAGCCTAAGGCTGCCGCGCCCGCTGCATTAGTGTCACATAAGACCAGTGCTTGACGGGGAATTTGGATGTGTCTAGCCTTCCTGGGATACGTTTCGTACGCTAGTGGCTTTTCTAATTTAGCAGTCGGCGTCTACTTCTAAGTCGAACCGTCTCTACTACTCCTCTCCTCCTCATCCGACCCGGTACCTATATGAGTGGGCTTATTCAAAAACATGACTAGCGCCGACAATAGACCGATGAGGCCTAGGAATAGGAATGGCAGCCCTATCCATTCAATCTCCATTCCCCGATCAAACAAGTTGGCAACCAAAGCGCCTCCGAACATGGATCCGAGAGTGTCCATGGTTGAGGTTGCACTGTACACGCGCGCCGTATGCTCTTCTAAAATCAAGGAAGAAAGAAAACTGCGTAGAATCAGGTACACGGGAGCGGTCCCAGCTGCCGCAATGACAAGACTTATGCTAAACAGCGGGATGTTGGGCGACAGGGCTATGAGACTCCAGCCTACGAGCACCAAGACGAACCCCGCGCGACAAGTGTAGAGGTCCTTTTGCTGCTCGGAGAGGCGGAACCACTTCTTGATGGCGACGACTAAAAGAGGCATGATGAGCAGTAACATGGCTACCCGGACAGCGTTGTAGACAGTGATCAAAAGGGTCGCGGTTGAAAGGTTCACGTTGTAGCGTTTAGAGGAATACTGCAAAAGAATGGAGAAGGTTGAGCCGAGCATACTGTGTCCGGCAAACAAGGCGACCAGAAATATGATACGCACATTGGCTCGGAGACCGATCACAGCGCGTTTGGTTGCATGAAATAATCTTGCCGAGAGTGTAGGGGCTTTGATTTGAAGTGATTCAGCACTCGGACTTGGCGACCTCGTGTGTTCTTGGGAACCTTGGTGAGAGTCACTTGACCTAGACTTCAGGGTCTCTGGCATAGGGATCATCGACACACAGCAAACTATGCGAGCGAGAATACCTAAGAGGCACGGAATCCACGGGTCCCACATCATGAGCCTCGCGGCCAGCGGGGGAATGAGGAGGTTTGGCAAGAGACTGGCAGCGCCGGCGCGCATGAATACACTTGCACGATCCTCAACCGACGTCACGTCGTTGATGGCGACGAAGAGGAAGCCCACCAGCACGATGCTGCCGCCCCCTAGCAGGCCGTGGAGGGTAGAGAGCCAGACCACTCGAATATCAAACTGCTGCCATAGCCACGTTACCAGCTGAACCCAGGCGTCGCGAAGCAGAAGCGAGACGAGGCCGAGCGTCAAGATGGGCTTGCGCCCGAATCTGTCAGCCGCCAGGCCGAAGGGAACACCGAGAAGCAGGGCGGGAATGCCATCGAGGGTCTGCTGGTATCCCCTGAGAAGTGCGACATCGGTCTGGACGCTGTTCACCTTGCACCACTTCTCAGCGACGCCGCCGAGGGCGCCGGGGCCGAGCTCGTGACGGCCGAGCAGCAGCTTGGAGGGATCGGCGGCCTCATAGTACCGGTAGCAGATGATGGACTCGAAGATGCGCAGCTGCGGACTCTCGATCAGGCTATCTGCCGTGGCGGCGACGGCGACGATCAGGCAGATCTTGAAGATGATGGCATGGGCTGTCTGGGTTGCGGGGGGTTTCTGGTCGTCGTCGTCGTGGTGCGGAGAGCTCTCTTGGGGACGGGAACGGGAACTCGGAGGGAGAAGAGGAGAAGTCTCTCGGTGCTGGTGCTGGTGCTGGCCTTGGCTCATCCGCGGCGACGAGGGTGTGGATTGATCCATTTATCTCCCCGGAAGCTGTAAACTGGATTGTACGGTAGAGTAGAAGAGAGGTAAGATGCACAATCCCGGATTGGAGAGAACTGGAAATAGGCACTTGGCTAGCCACAGGCTACAGCTTACAGGACCGACGGTACCTAGGTACTTCCAATACCACATGTGCAGTAGACTGCTCGGCCCGTAGCTAAGGTTAGTGGGCACGTGGAGCGAGGTGGGGATGGTGCAGGTGGGGGTCTAGGGTGCCAGGGGTGAGGGGTTGGTGGTGGGTGGAGTTCCAAGATCCATCGCCACCGAGCCACCAATGAAATCGATGGGGCTGGCACTATTGTCCCACCTTTCGCCATGCCTATCCCGGCTAGCCGGACTGCCAGATGCGGTATAGCCTATTCGTGCAGAGACCTGCATGAGCTGCACCTAGGCATGCCCCTCGTGCGGTCCACTATGCCATTTTGCACGTCACATCCTTCGTGCGTATCCCTCAAGCTGATCCTCCTCCTACATCCATTGCCAACCTGCACACACAACCTCCTCCTCTCGCAACGCAACAGAATGGCAATCGCTCTCCATCCGGATCCGATCGGACGTGTGGCAATGGCGATTGACAAGCCGGACCTCTTGTCGACTGCGACTGCGGAGACACCATGGCTCACTTTGCAGGCTTTATGTATGAATCGACTCTCAATGTCGACGGGGCACCCAGGGACGGGTGGTTGACCATGAATCCATACGTCCAATCCAACCTATGTTATCTATCCCCTTCTGTTCGAATCGCCTATTTTTGAGTACCTAGGTAATCACTCGAAAACCAAATATCTCCTTCCTCCTGCAAGATAGACCGCAACATAGTTCGCAATGCCGCGAATCGAGGATGGCAGCTCCGACGGCTCAGGCGTCCCGACATCACCCCATGCGCAGCTCAACAACCAGTCTGATTATTGGCTAAAGCAACTGGAAGGGAGTAAACCTGCTGAGCTCTTCCATGACAACGATAGACCGGCTGCTCCGCCTGGGCTGATCGGTATACGGGAAATCGCCATTTCATCCTCGACCCATCATGCTCTGCGTGTCTTTTGCAAGCTCAACCAGACATCGCCGTTGAGCGTGCTACTGGCTGCCATCAGGGCAACACACTTTCGCCTCACCGGTGTGGAAGATGCTACACTGGGCGTCGTCAACGCCAATGCCAAGGGACCGACGACTAAGATAGTATCACATAAAGATATACAATGCATTCGTCTTAAGACCCAAGATGACTCGTTTGTTGGCCTTGTTAGACATGCTTCGTCAACATTGGCAGATGCCGAGGCGAATCAAGACGGCCTTTTGGACGGGCCGACTGCGAGTACGCAGTTGCAGCTTGACACGCCCGTGAAATCACACCTCTTCAGTACCGTGTTTGAACTTCATCCCCAAACGGAGGCTGAAAGAAGCTCCGACAACACAGCAAGGGCTAGGCTGTTGAGCCTAGGGTACGATTTAGAAATTCACCTACATGAAGATGAAGGCTACTCAGGTCATGTTGTCTTTTCCGAAGACATCTACCACCCTAGGACCATTGACTGCATGATCTCTATTCTGAACAAAGTTCTCGAACGTGGTATCGACCAACCACAAACTTCTATATCTCTACTCTACCTTGGAGAGGAGTCATTTGAATTCTACGCAAGCCTACCTCAAGCTGCGCGAACCGATTATCCACGCCAAGCTAACATCGTCGACGTTTTTCGAACCCAAGTTGAGGCCAACCCGAACACGGTGGCCGTTAAGGATGCCACTACCCAGATGACATACGCTCAACTAGACGAGATGTCGGACAGGATCGCCCGCTCCCTAAGTCTTCGGGGGTTGCCCGTGGAGACGCTAGTCGCCGTTTTTGCGCGCCGCTCATGCGAGAGCATTGTGGCTTTCATGGGTATCCTCAAGGCCAACATGGCATACGTACCACTGGATGTTGACGCGCCTGTCACTCGTATCGAGACGATCCTGTCATCTGGCCATGGCTGCGGTCTGGTCTTGCTTGGATCCGGGCTCGAGGCGCTGGCTATGCAGCAAGGACCTGAATGGGTCAGCATAGCCGATAGCCTGCAAAGTCCCGCGAGCACCACTGGCCAGCTCGAGGCAATGCCCTCTGCGGATAGCCTAGCCTATGTTATATTCACATCTGGCTCTACAGGTACTCCGAAAGGCGTCATGGTTGAGCATCGGTGCATTGTCCGTCTCGTGAAAAACACCAATTGGATGACTACCGAAGATGCCGCCACTAATGTGGCACACATGTCCAATCTGGCATTTGACGCGGCGACGGTTGAGATATATACTGCCTTGCTGAATGGTGGTACGCTAATTTGTCTCGAAAAGGCGACAGTGCTCGACAATCAATCCCTATGCCGAGCTTTCTTACAAGAGCGCATCGGCGCTGCTTGTTTTACACCAGCACTGCTGAGATACTGCCTCGCCGAATCGCCTGACACCATTAGCGGGCTGCACCTCCTGATGGTTGGAGGCGACAAATTGGACGTGCGAGACGCTCGCCAAGGGTTTTCCTTGGTTCAAGGGAAATTCTACAACGGCTATGGGCCTACGGAAAACACCGTCTTCAGCACAATGCATCGCATACGCGCTGATGACAGCTATGTCAACGGAGTGCCGATTGGGCAGCCAATAAGCAACTCCGGGGCCTATGTCATCGACGCGCAGCTGCGACCGGTACCTGTCGGTGTAATGGGGGAACTCATTGTCACTGGAGATGGTTTAGCAAGAGGATACACGGATCCTCGGCAGACTAGGGAACGGTTCATTGAAGTCCTTATCGACGGTCAACCCACTAGAGCTTACCGCACTGGTGACTACGTACGTTATCGCCCAGCGGATAATGAGATGGAATTCTTCGGCCGCATCGACTTTCAGATAAAGATACGTGGCAATCGCGTCGAACTTTCTGAGATCGAACACCTGTTACTGAGTCACCAGTCTGTTGGCGAAGCGGTCGCTCTAGCCTACAAGCGCAATGGCATAGACACAAGCATAGTTGGTTTTGTCACAATCCCCGATTCGGAGGACGTTGTTGTGGACGATCAAGAGTACGAAGACACGCAAGTAGAGAGCGAACAAATCGAAGTCTGGAAGGATCTGTTCGACACGGAAAAATATGTGGGCATTGACATGCTGGAGGGTGGGCAGATCGGGAGAGATTTTACGAAATGGACTTCGATGTATGACGGCGAGATGATCGACAACCACGCTATGAACGAGTGGTTGGACGACACGATCCGCTCTATCCTCAACGGTGGACCTGCTGGCCGTGTGTTAGAGGTGGGGAGTGGTACCGGTAGTAAGTCATTCTCAATACCATTGTCTTCTTGGAGTGTGTTTTGACCACAAAGGGTAATAACTGACTCACGCTGTCATAGTGATTCTCTTCAATATTACACGAGGCCTTGAGAGTTATTGTGGCCTTGATCCAGCTCCAAGCGCGGTCTCTTTCGTGAGGGACGCGGCTGCGCGATCTCCCGAACTTGCCGAAAAGGTACGGGTGATGGTAGGCACAGCCTTGGACGTCAGAAAGATGCGTGATTTGAACTCCCCTGAATTGGTTATCGTCAACTCGGTAGCACAATATTTTCCCACTCCCAAATACTTTCTCAAAGCGATCGAGGACTTTGCCCGGCTTTCGAGTACGACGCGTCTTTACCTCGGTGACATCCGGTCTTTTGCCATGTATAAGCAGTTCCAAGCCAGTAAGGCCTTGCACCTCCTGGGAGACGGCTTGACCAAGAAGGAAATGTGGCGAAGAATACCGGCAGCTGAACGAGTGGAGGAGGAGCTGCTATTGGACCCTGGGTTCTTTACATCTTTGCCCGACCTGTTTCCTCAGCTCATCAGCCATGTTGAGATTCTCCCCAAGAGAATGGTGGCGACTAATGAATTAAGCTGTTATCGCTATGCTGCCGTTATTCATTTGACTCCAAAGCCTGGCGAACCCGTACTTCAGGTCCACGATGTCCCATCTCATGCTTGGATGGATTTCACAACTCAGCATATGGATGGAGAAAAGCTCGAGGACCTCTTGCGGTCTACGAACTCTCCTCTTATCGCCATCAGCAATATTCCATTTGCAAAAACTATTAACGAGAGATTAATCATTGAATCGCTAGAAGATAATAACACAGATGCTCTAGGTGACAGAGAATGGCTCGCATCTATGCGAGATGCATCTAAACAAATTCCATCGCTTGCGCCGATAGATCTGGAAAGGCTAGCGTCAAAGACAGGCTTCCATGTCGAGATCAGCTGGGCCAGGCAATTTTTGTTACATGGTGGCTTGGACGCCGTTTTCCACAAGAGTCGCACCGATGAACAACGAGCCTTGTTTCGTTTCCCTACTGACCACTCTGGTCGACCATTTCGAACACTGAGCACGCACCCACTGCGGCGCCGAAGAATACAAACCATTGAGAGGGAGCTCCAAAGCGAGGCGCTCTCCAAGCTCCCTCTCTACATGGTACCTAATCTGATTTACGTACTGGATACAATGCCAATCAATGCAAATGGAAAGTGGGATCGCCGAGCACTAGAAGCCATTGCATCTGACCTGATGATAAAGCCAATGCTGTCGCTCCAGCCAGGGGCGCGTAAGCCCACGGGGCCGAACGAGCAACGCATACAGGAAGCGTGGGCAAGTGTACTCGACTTGGACCCAATGCATATTTCAGCCCAGCACAATTTCTTAGAGCTTGGCGGCGACTCTATACAAGCCATGCGATTGGTAGGGTCACTGAGACGTCAAGGATTCTCACTAACGGTTGCACAAATTCTGTCTACCCCCCTCCTTGGTGATCTTGCTCTGAAGTTACAGAAGTCGATAGAAAGCCCGATGGACGAGGTGCGGGCATTCGGTCTACTCCCGGTCGGCACCGACGTGCGCGAGTCGTGTAAACAAGCTGCATCAGTATGTGGCGTTCCCATTGATGCGGTCCTCGACATACTCCCTTGTACACCGCTGCAGGAAGGACTTGTTGCTATGACACATCAGCGCCACGGCACATATGTCGTCCGACACATCTTCGAAATGCATTCAACAGTCAACGAAGAACGCTTCAGAAAAGCCTGGGAGCAAGTCATTCAAGACACACCCATCCTGCGCACTCGACTCGCCGATATTCCTGGTCTGGGAATCATGCAGATCGTGTTAACTAGTGATTACAACTGGCGCAGTGGCGACAACCTCGATGATTATCTTAATAAGGACAAGAGAGAGTTCATGGGCATGCCGAATTCGCTTCGTCACGAGGGCATCATTCGCGGAGACAAGCGTATTTTTGCTCTCACTATACACCATGCCCTTCACGATGGGTGGGTGATGCGGCTAGTTCTAGACGCCTTGCATCAAGCCTACCGAGGCGAGGCGGCAAAAGCAACTGAACCGTTTGAAAGGTTTATCAAGTATGTGCTCGACTCGGATGGTGGAAAGTCAGCAGCAGAGTTCTGGCGAATGGAACTCGAAGGGGTAAAATCCTTACCCTTCCCTCGACTTCCATCGCCCCTTTACCAGCCGAACGGCGATCGAGTTTGGACCCGCAGGCTCGAAGGCGTGCGGTGGGCAAATAAAGAGTTCACGGCTGCGTCGGCGGTTCGTGCAGCCTTGGCCGTTCTGCTCGCAGCCTATAATAACTCTAACGATGTCGTGTACGGAGCAAGCGTTACTGGAAGACAGGCGCCGGTCGCTGGCATCGAAGACATGGTTGGGCCCACTCTCGCGGCTGTGCCAATTCGCTGTTCGGTAGACGAAAATGCGAAGTTGGACGAATTTTTACGCCAAGTGCAACAACATGCCACAGACGCTGGCCCCTTCGAACAAATGGGATTGCAAAACATCCGACGTATTAGCCCAAAGGTGGCTATAGCGTGCGACTTTCAGACTCTCCTGGTTGTACAGCCCGAGAGCATCATGGAGCTAGGCTCCAGCGAGCTGTTTGTCCAGCAACTGTCGAGCGATTCATCAAGTGGTCCGCAGATGAACTCACTGAACACATACGCCCTCATGTTTGAGGTCGCCCTTAGTAGCGACGGTGTTCGGATCACAATGAGCCATGATACGACCGTTGTTGACGAGGCTCAGGCCCAGACCCTCCTGGATCAGTTGGGGCATATACTCCGACAGCTGTCCGCCATCGAGGATTTGGCAACGGTGAAGGTGAGCGATCTTACTCGCCCTGGAGATGCCGACCTCCATAGTATCTGGAGTTGGAACAGTCAGAAACCGGCTATCGAGGATTCCACAGTGCACAGCCTTTTTCGTAAGGCAGCTACGGAACGACCTGATTCGCCTGCCGTATGTGCGTGGGACGGCAATTTTACTTACCGAGAACTGGATAAACACTCGACATCTCTGGCACGGCATTTGACTGATCTTGGAGTCGGCCCTGACATTGTTGTACCGCTCTGTTTCGAAAAGTCGAAATGGGCCTCTGTTGCCATGTTGGGTGTTTTGAAGGCCGGAGGGGCATTCACAATACTGGATTTCACAAACGAGACCGAAGAAAACTTAGCAGCTATTGTCGACTACATCAACCCATCGCTCATGCTAACATCACAGTCAAAATTGGCATCCGCTATGCGACTGGCTCAAGAAAGTACAGTGTGTATCTGTGATGGCTCGTCGTGCGAGGAATGGCAGACTTTCGAGGCGTCCCTACCTGCTATAAAGCCTGACAACACACTCTATGTTACTTTCCGTGCAGGTTCCCACGGGGTTGAAGAGAGCATCGCGTTTACACACTTCAGTTTTACCGGCACTTTCAACCAACAACAGGACGCGCTCGCTATGTCTTCCGCCTCGCGTATCCTTGACCCGCGAGTCTCGTCGGTTGAAACAATTCTCTACGCATTTTGTTCTGCCGCCTGCTTATGTATTCCTTCAGACGGAGATAGAACGAAATCACTGTCCAAAGTCATCACTGATCTTGCTGTTAACCACGCGCGACTAACACCTACAGAAACCGCGTCCCTCGCCAAGAATGCCCTGGACTCACTTGAAGTGCTCGAATTCGTGGGCGAGCCTGTGAAAGCAAGTGCATTGTCGCGAATTAAGCCTTCTACTAAATGCATCAATGTCTATACCTCTCCTGGATCATGTGGTGCTGTCGCCACGACGATGCTGCGGGCTGAGAGTATTGGTGGCGTCTATGATGTTATCTCGAATGCCTGGGTTTTGTACCCGTCAGACGCAGCTCGCTTGGCGCTCCCGGGGTGTATTGGTGAACTATGGCTTGAAGGGCCCTCCACTGGGTATGCCTACGGTGAAACCGCAGTATCATTCGAGGAAGACCCGCAGTGGCTGCTCCAGGGCGGGCCAGAACCTCACCAAAGCGGGCGTCGTGGGCGACTTTACAACACAGGCGATCTTGCTCGATATCTCCCCAATGGCCGGCTTCAACTACTGAGCTATAATAGAAACCCGGTCGGTGCCTCAGTGCGAGAAGAGTACGTCGACCTCGCGCAGGTGGAAGATACTGCTTGGAAACAGATCGTCTCCGATGGAGTCGATCAACAGAATCTTCACGTAGTAGCGGACGTAACAACGCTCAACAATCAAACCGAGTCAGGGTTGGTGTTATATATTATTCTACCTTCGGCAGCAGATCTTACGGAAGAAGAACTTTGGGCCGCTGTAGGTGCTCTGGTGCCAGGGTTGAGAAACAGCATGGCGACAATACTAACACCCCAAACTGCCCCGGTGTCGTACGTCCCTCTCAAGTTACTCCCAGTCACTCCTCAGGGCACACCAGACAAACATGCGCTGCGAGAGCTGGCTCTTTTGATACCCGATATTCAACTCAAGCGTCTGTCCGAAATTCAGATACAGAGCCGTACACCAGCAACAACACAAGAAAGGAAATTGCGAAACTTGTGGGCGGCTGTACTGGGGATAGACGCCGTCAAGATTGGAGCCGAAGACAGCTTTCTCCAGTTGGGAGGAGATTCGGTTCTAGCAATGCGTCTCGTTGCTCAGGCCCGCCGCAGTGGGCTGTCACTAAAGACTATTGATGTATTAAGCTGCCCTAAGCTTACCGACTTGGCTAAAAGGGCGACACCTATCGCCAAAAGGCGAGCGCCCGAATACATTGCTCCCCTGTCACTTATATCAAAGTCCATTGATAGAAAGACAGCGCGCTTGCAGGCAGCGTTGATGTGCAACATTGAAGAAGACAGGGTGCAGGACATATTTCCTTGTACGCCACTCCAGGAGGGTCTCATTGCAATGACGGCACAGCATGAGGACGAATATGTTGCCAAAATTCTGTTCCCCTTGGCTTCATCTACAGATACGGAGAGACTCCGGGAGGCCTGGCTAAAGACGGTGGCAGCCGTTCAAATCCTAAGGACTAGGATCATCGATCTTCCCGGCCAAGGTCTAGTTCAAGTAATTGTTAACGAAGAAGGCAGTTGCCCTCAAGTATCAGACGAACTCGTATCTGATGCTTCTTTGGGGCTAGGAACTCGGTTGTGTCATGCAAGTCTCACCGGCTCGTCTGGAAAATTACAATTTCGACTAGTCATTCATCATTCTCTGTATGATGGCTGGTCGCTACCGTTGGTGCTCGACTTTTTCAATCAACTTTACAAGGGCTCTTCACCAGAAAGACTGGTACCGTTGCAAGGGTTTGTAAGATATATTCAGGGAGCCAATTTCGACGATGCCGCGCAATACTGGAAAGGCCAATTTGAAGGTTCGGAAGCGGTGGTCTTTCCACCCTTACCTTCCCCAAACTACCAATACCGTGCCGACTCGACGATCGAGCGAGTCATTGACAATCTCCTTTGGCCCAGCCGGGATGTCACGGCGGCTTCCGCGGTCAGAACCGCTTGGGCGCTTATTCAATCCCGTTATACGGATTCTCAAGAGGCCGTATTCGGCGGTGTGGTCACGGGCCGACAAGCTCCTGTCAACAGCATTGAAAAGATGGCGGGTCCGACAATGGCAACAGTCCCAGTACGAGTCAAGATTAACCCGAGAGCCACAGTGGAAGAGCTGCTCAAGCAAGTACATATTCAAGCGGCAGAGATGATTCCGTTTGAGCAGACTGGTCTCCAACGGATTCGTCAATTGAGTGCGGAAGCCGAGCAATGTACCCGCTTCCAGGTACTATTGGGCATTCAGCCAGCGTCGGAGTCCGTTGATGTAGCTAGCGACGCTGTGATCTCCGAACACAGCGCAGAAGGCCAGGCCAGTGGTGCGGACGAGTTCGGGGGCTTCAACTCGTATGCGCTGATGCTTGTCTGTGATCTCGGCCAGAGCAGTGTCAAAATCAGAATGAGCCTCGACTCAAACGTGATAGATTTGGTGCAGGGTCAAAGGATGTTGGGGCAGTTTGAGTACGTGCTGCGGCAGCTGTTGACGCCCGAATTGTCGCCCACGCAGATTGAAGAGATCAGCGCTGTCAGCCCATCGGACTTGGACGCGATCTGGGCTTGGAACGCCGAAGCCCCGAGGGCAATTGAAGCATCAGTTCTCGATAGGATCGCACCAATGATGCATGAAAAGGCTAAGGAAATAGCAATTTCGGCATGGGACGGGGAACTGTCATTCGAACAACTGGACACACTGTCTACACGACTAGCGCAGCACATTCTCTCCTTACCTATCGGCGTTGGGCCGGGGACAGTGCTGGTACTGCATTTTGAGAAAAGCATGTGGATGGCGGTCGCGATGCTTGCAGCCCTTAAAACGGGTGCGGCCTCCGTGGCATTCGACGCTACTCTGCCTACAGAGCGTTTCTCCACGATTTACGATCAAGTCCAGCCCAAACTTGTCTTGTCTTCGGCTAGTTCGGCAAGCAAAATCACCAGTGTCAACAGTGATGCTCATGTTATTTCCATATCGCAGCAACATCTCGAAGATCTCCCTCAGCCTACCGAATACCAATCAGTCCAGATCAACCCTCATGATCCCCTCTGCATCGTCTTCACGTCAGGCAGTACAGGTACACCGAAAGGTACTGTTCTCACACACACAAACTTCAGCTCTGCCATGCAAGCGCACGCAAGCGCATACGGCATCGGCACGACTTGCTTCCGCCTTTATGATTTTACATCGTACAGTTTTGATTTTTCATGGTCTGCTCTCTTGCTGGCCCTTTCATACGGAGTAACTTTGTGTGTACCTTCGGAAGCAGAGAGAAAATCAGACGTCATCGCTTCCATTGCCCGATTCCAAGCAGACTTCGTCTTTCTCACGCCGTCCTTGGTGACTGCGTTGGACTTCTCGAAGCAATCCACTCTCCGAACCCTTGCGGTCGGGGGTGAGCTTTTCAACATGGCTGGTGTACCGCCGCTAGATAAGAATATCCGCCTGCTGAGCATTTACGGACCTTCGGAATGTACGGTTGTTACAACCGGGAATGAGCTCTCAAGCCCCAACACCTATCTTGGCTCTTTGGGACGGGGATACAACACCAACACTTGGGTTGTAGATCCTTCAAACCCATCCAAGCTTGTTCCCATCGGGTGTACTGGCGAACTCTGGTTAGAAGGGCCACTAGTGGGACAAGGATACTTCCAAGAGCCTGAGAAAAGTGCAGCCGTATTTGTTGAGAACCCCAAATGGCTGCTAGATGCCCATACAGGGCGAAAGGGGCGTTCTGGTACTCTCTACCAAACCGGAGACCTGGTCAAATACATGTCAGACGGAAGTCTCGAATTCATAGGTCGTCGGGACGGCCAAGTCAAAATTCGCGGTCAACGGGTAGAATTTGGCGAGATCGAGTACAATCTGCGACAGCTTCTTGGTACTGGAGAAACAGGACCTCAGCTTGTTGTAGACTATGTGACCCTTCAGGGTATGGTCAAACCCACGCTGACCGTGTTCGTTGTCCCGCACGCTGCCGAGGGGCTGTCGGAGAAAGAAATTTGGGCTTCGGTCGATCGTATGGTAACGAGTGGTATTAGCGAGAGGCTTGCAGAGACTCTACCCTCCTACATGATTCCGACGGCGTATATTGCATTATCACATCTACCGATACAGGCAACGGGCAAAGCTGATCGACGTCAATTACGCCAACTTGCAGCATCTACCTCCAGGATCGCCGGACAAAACCCTTCACATGAAAAAGGCATCGCCGAACCCCAAAATGAGCTGGAACGTACCCTTCGGAGCGTGTGGGCACAAGTATTGAACGTGAATGAGGGCTCATTATCGGTGGAGAAGGAGTTCAACCACCTTGGTGGCGATTCTATTTCGGCGATGCAGGTAGTGTCACGTTGTCGGGTGCAAAATGTGAAACTCACGGTAGCCGACATTTTGAGGTCTCAGACTATCCGACGTCTTGCGCAGGCTTGTGTAGTAGGAAACCCAATCCCCCAAGATACCATTAACGAGGGTGCTACTATTGATGAGGGTACCGCTTGGGCGTTGTCACCAATTCAGAAGATGTTCTTTGCCGCCCATGCGTCTGGCAATAATCACTTCAACCAGAGCTTTATCCTCAAGACAAGAACACCAATCCCTTTGGGCAAGCTTCAGGGCGCTTTCAAACACCTCGCAGAGAGACATCCAATGCTTCGTGCTCGCTTTTTAGCCGGGGACAATGGTCAGTGGACTCAGCAGATTGGCCCACTTGATTCAGGCGCAATTCTCAACGAGCACCTCGTCGACAAGCGAAGCGATATAGCCCCTCTTGCTCAGAAAGCACAGCGAAGTCTCGACATCCAGGCTGGCAAGGTGTTTAGGGTGGACATATTTGAAGTACAATCTCGTCCTGAGCAAGTTGTCTTACTCACAGCTCATCACCTAATCATTGACCTCGTCTCCTGGCGAATCATTTGGTTCGACCTAGAAACCTTGCTGACCGGCGCTCAACTCGCCAGTCCGAAATTGTCATTTCATCAATGGTGCAACATCCAACAAGCAGATGCCGAGACATCGACGAGTTCGATCGTGCCTGATACCCCACCACAACACTCATATTGGGGAATTACACCCGAAGACAATACAGAAGGGTCTATCATGACCAGTACCAGACACGTTGAGGCCACCATCTCCTCTCTGATTCTGGGCGATTCCAACTTGGCGTTTGGAACCGAGCCTCTTGACATTCTCTTATCTGTGCTTTCCGGTGCATTCAAGCAGGTTTTCGAGGATCGCGCTGAACCAGCATTCTTTCTGGAAGGCCACGGCCGAGAACCAATAGATGGAATGGACATTGATCTCTCGGAGACTGTAGGCTGGTTCACTACTTTCCACCCAGTTCAGCTAACCCCTATAGCTGGAGGCGATATCTGCGAACTGGTTCGCCGTACCAAAGACGTACGAGCCCGGATGCCCGGCAAAGGTAGACCTTATTTTGCTCGTCGCTGCTATGATCGTGCTCGTACCGATCCGCATCCGGTTGGAGAAGACATCGAAATCTTGGTCAACTACACTGGCCGCTTTCAGCAGTTAGAGAGCGAGAACGGCCTGTTCACACGTCTTGATGATGGCGAAGGCGATATTGTACTAGAGGAGACGTCACCAAACACGAGGCGATTCGGTATTCTCGGTGTCACGGTTGAGATCATCCATGATCAGCTCACTGTCACTCTCGGGTTCAACACACGCATCAAGCATCGAGATAGACTTGACCGATGGCTGGACACAGCTCTCGCTGACCTGAGGACCACGGCTCTCAGACTTGCTGGCATGAGCCCGCACCCAACGCTCGCTGACTATCCTCTTTTGGACATCTCCTATGAGAATCTCGACAGGCTTCTCGGCGAGCTCAAGGAAATGGAACGTGAAAAGGCGGATGTCCGAGACATCTACCCGTGTACAGCACTACAAGAGGGGATACTCCTCAGCAATCAAGCAGGTGCTGCGACTTATGTAAATTACTGGATATGGTCTTGCCAGGTCACAAAGGGCAACATGATCATGCCTGTGAATCCAGAAAAATTCGAAGATTCGTGGAATCGAGCCTTGGCCAGACATGGAATGTTCTCGACGATATTCATGGCCCACCCTGAGACCGGACGACATCTGCAAGTCTTACTATCGCCCAGAAAAGGAGGCGTCGAACAAATCAATGGGCCCAAGGATTCTCCAGAAGAATTCCTCAGCGCTCTTCAAACCCCCGAGTTCTCTGCCAAGTCTCCTCCTTTCTCAGTCAAGATCTGTTCCGGCTTGGATGGCCAGGTTGCTTGCCGTTTCGATGTAAGCCATGCTCTTATAGATGCTGCCGCCATGGCGGCCCTCTTGCGCGACCTCGCCATGGCATATGACGATCAGGAATTGCTGCCCGCCCCCCAGTTCAAAACTGTTGTTACACATATCTCTGCGACGCCAGAGCTTGAGCGTCTGCAATACTGGACTCAATTCCTCCAGGGCGTGGCACCATGCTGCGTTGCATCGGGTGAAGGACCGGCGCATCAGTCCGAAGTGGATGGTTATGTTACTCTCAGTGTCAATATTGGAAACCCGACGATGCTTCATGAATACTGCAAGTCCCGAGGTATCACCCGAGCAACTTTCTTGCAAGTCGCCTGGGCATTGGTTCTGTGTCGCTTGACGGGACTAGACAAACCGTGCTTTGGCTATCTCGCATCGGGTAGAGACCTTCCCATTGACGGAATTGACGAGATGGTCGCTCCTCTCATCAATAGTAAGTTAAGCCCTGGTTAAGCCCTGTTTAAGCCCTCGTTGAGCCTTGATTAAGCCCTGGTTATGCTCTGGATATGTACTAACTAAAAGTAATAGTGCTTATTGGAAAAGTTGACTTGACCGCCGACCTGGAGGCTGCCCTAGATGAAACTAGCAAGCGCTCTATTGATCACATGGCTTATCAACACGCCTCACTGGCAGAGATACAACATGCACTAGGCCTCGGGTCGCAGAAACTTTTTAACACAGCCCTCACCGTCCGCGACATGTATTCCCAAGAACGACAAGAAATCGGGTTACAACTTAAAGATGTAGCCGAGGGCGATCCAACAGAGGTAGGATGGCACAATCTATTAAAAATTTATCAATATGCTAACTATAGTAGTTCGATTTGCTACTGTCCGCAGGCGTCGACGGTCCGTCCACCATGGTCGAACTCATTTGCCGCCAAAGCACTTTCGGCAGTCAAGCAGCCACAGAAGTCCTCGATATTCTAGAAAACGCGATAGACTTTATACTATCAAAGTGCGAACCTGACACTGGGGCCTCGGACTCTGTCGGCTTACGATCGGAATTTTTCCGGCATCAAGTCGGTGTTGATGAAGACGCAGCGACAGCTTACTGGAAGACGACCCTGGAGGGACTTGATGCTACAATGTTTCCTGAGTTTCCTTCGCCCCTGTATAGCCCTCGTGTCGACTCGGTAACACCTGTTGGGACTTTGGACGCTTTCACACCTGATAGTGTCTCTGCGTCTGCATTCTTCCGCGCCACCTGGGCTCTGCTTTTGTCCCGATACAGTGGGGATGGTGATGTCGTTTTTAGCGCGACTACCAGCCAGAAAAGCACTGGATCTAGAGTCTCAGTTGTCCCAGCACATGTCTTGATAGACGACGACATGACTCGCGCTCATTTCCTGCAAACAATCCAAGATGGGTTGATTTCATCGTCGACGCATGAACGCATTGGACTTCATAGAATCCGTCAGCTAGGCGAAAATGCTGCCCGCTGCTGTCGCGGACGATCTTTGCTTCATATTCGTACACCGGGCGATACCATTGATGCGGACGGAGCCTTGAGTGAACATTTACGTTCTTACGGCATCGTCGTAGAATGCGAGCTTCAAAGGACTGCCGGCGTGCTTGTCAGAGTTCACTACTGTTCTGCACTCGTGGACAGCAAGCTTGCGCAACGAATGCTCGATCAATTCCTCCACATGCTTCCGCGCATGACTGCCGCTGGTGCAGCCAATGATCTCATGGGCTCATTGAGTATCGCCAGCCCTGCCGATATTGCTGACATCTGGCATCAGAATGCCCAGTGTCCCGAGTATCAAGAGTTACACGTGCACGATGCCTTCCGGCGGACTGCTAGTCTTTCGCCCCTTGCACCTGCTGTAAGCGCTTGGGATGGTGAACTTACATATGGGCAGCTAGACCTCGCGTCGACGCGACTGGCGAACCATATGGTCAAGCATCATGGTGTTGGGCCAGGACACTTCATCCCCCTTGTATTCGAGAAGTCGATGTGGACAACTGTTGCCATGCTCGCCGTAATGAAGGCTGGTGCAGCGTCAGTCGCAGTCGATATCACGCAGCCGGAGGAAAGATTGTCATTAATCATCCAGCAGACGAAATCGGCCCTGATCCTCACATCAAAGAGCGGTGAGCTCACTATGGGACGCTTATGCGGAGTCGCCACCGTCATTGCGTTGTCCTGGGCGACACTGCAAGACATCTCGCAAGTCTCTGAGCAGGATTACAAACTACAGATGACACCCGATCAACCTCTTTGCGTAGTCTACACTTCTGGCAGTACCGGTATTCCCAAAGGTGCAATTTTGACCCATCGGAATTGGTCGTCGGCTCTTCCCCATATTGCAGCTGCCTGTCACATTGGACGAGAGAGTCGAGTATTCGACTTTGCCGCGTATAGCTTCGATATAGCATGGGCAAATTTCCTCGTCGCTTTACACACCGGCAGCTGTCTTTGTATTCCTTCAGAATCAGACCGCCAAAACAACCTTGTCGCTGCTTTGCAACAAAGTAAAGCCACCTTCGCTTTTTTGACCCCGTCACTCGCTGTCACACTCGATTTACGACCTCTCGCTGGGACCTTTCAAACTCTCGCCCTCGGAGGGGAGGCTGTGCGCAAGCAGAATGTTCTACCCATACTAGAGCTTGGCATCCGCGTCATCAATTGGTATGGCCCAGCTGAATGTTGTGCTATGGCAACGTTTGCAAATTTGACCAAAGACTCGGTTGAGGGTACCATTGGTCACGGTATCGCCACGAATACCTGGGTGATCCAACGCGGTTCAGATGGTCGCGGCCAGCTTTGTGGCATTGGGGAAATCGGAGAGCTCTGCTTAGAAGGACCTCTAGTTGCGGCCGGATATCTCAACGATGCCGAAAAGACTGCTGCATCTTTCATCCGGAATCCTCCTTGGCTCCTCGAAGGAGGTCCTGAACCAGGTCAGGTAGGAAGATCAGGGTGTGCTTATCGAACAGGGGATTTGGTGAAGCTGTCCATTGACGGAAGCCTCGTGTACGCAGGCCGTGAGGATGCTCAAGTCAAAATCCGCGGGCAGCGGGTGGAACTGGGTGAGATCGAACACCACCTGCGACGACATATATTCGTAGAGTATCAGGTCGCTGCCGACCTGGTCACACCGGCTGGGCGTCCGACACCAATACTGGTTGCATACGTGTCACCTCTTCAGGGTGATACATCCACATCAGAACAGCTTCGTGGACTCATAGTCTCAGCAATGGCCAATATCAACGACCGACTTTCCAAAGTCCTACCTGCGTATATGTGTCCGACCGCATATATACCAATCAACAGAATGCCTCTGACAGCGACCAATAAGATAGATCGCAAACGCTTGCGTCAGCTTGGTGCTTCTTGCAAGGCAGAAGAAATCGTTTTCCCGGGCGACGTGCAAGCAGTCCGTCGAGCCCCACGAACAGCGACGGAGAAGCAGCTTCAGAAGATCTGGGCCTCTCTGTTGAATATAGATGCGCGCTCAATTTCAGCAGACGATAGCTTTTTCCAACTCGGCGGAGACTCGATAGCGGCCATGCGCCTGGTGGTCGCAGCTCGAGCGGAGCGTCTCGTGCTACGTGTTTCCGATGTCATGCAGTGCCCGAAGCTCTGCAAACTCGCCGAGAGGCTAACTACAGCCCCTGAAGCGATTCAATGGACGGCCCCGGAAGCTTTCTCTCTCCTAAAACTCCCCAACGGGCGAGAATTTGTTGATCAGCATATCAAACCCGCTATTCACCTTGAGTCTCCGAACATATCCGATGTCTTCCCTACATCGTGGAGTCAACGTGACTTCATCACCGGCGTTTCGGATGCTGGGCCTCTGTACAGCCCCTATATCTTGACGGAGCTGCCCCCGATGCTGGACGAAGCACACTTGTATGAGAGCTGTTCTGAACTGGTGCAGTCATTCGACATTTTGCGCACGGTATTCGTCCATTTGAAGGGCGAGCTGTTCCAGGTGGTACTAGCAGACCTCACCGTGTCGCTGGAGCAAATTTCGGTGGACAACTGGGAAGGTGTTCTTCAGGCTCCCACCGACCAGGAACGCGGACTAGAGCGTTTTCTCGGTCGGTCACCCCTACGATTCGTTCTACTCAAGGATGGCGAGGGGCGGCGCAAGCTGGCGATGCGCATCTCGCATGCTCAATACGACGGCATCAGTCTCCCTTCCATCATGTCGAGCCTCGGCGATATTCTCAATGGCTCTCGTCCGGCAAGTCTACCTTCCTTCTCAAACTATATGAAGCATGTCGCGACGAGGAACCCTAGCAGCTATCCATTCTGGCGCGCATTACTCCAGAACTCAAACATGACTGCGATCCAGCAGAACACACAGGTGGCAGTAGCTACAGGGCATGAGAAGTTGCTTATAGTCGAAGGGACACTGGAAGCTCCAACAGACCTACATTCTGGAAACTCAACACCAGCATCCTACTTCACGGCTTGCTGCGCAAAGCTCCTCTCGCGCATGTCCCGATGCGTAGATGTCGTTTTCGGCCGCGTTGTATCCGGTCGCAGTGGCCTTCCCGCCCAACTAGAGGACACAACAGGGCCGTGCACCAATACAATCCCCGTCCGGGTGACGAATGCGCAGGACGGAAAGCTCGACGCACTCTCTCGCGAGATCCAGCAGCAGTTCACAGACAGCGTGAGTCACGAGACAGTCGGCCTCGACGAGATGCTCAAGCACTGCGTGGCCTGGCCCGGGGCGACGCGCGAGTTCGGCATGATCACCAAGTACCAAAACATCGACAATGAGCCGACACTCGATATATGCGGCCGTCGCACACCGTGGCATTACCACATGCCCGAAGAGCCCGTCCTGCTGAATGATACTCTGCGCATCACCGGCGTGCCTGTCGAGCAGGGTGTTCATGTCTCTGTTCATGTCACGTCTGGCAAGTTTGATGAGGACTTCTTGCGTGGGGTGCTGGAGGGGCTGGGGGAGATTCTTAGGGGGAATTGAAGGGGGGCTAGGGATTATGGAGAGTGTGTTTTGGGAGATGATAGTGGGAATATATGACGGTGGTGGTTAGGTTGTGTGTATAGTACTAGCTTGTCATTAAGGTTCTATGTTTGTAGTATATATCATGCGCATCAAGATCTATCATCTCTATCGGGTCTGTCTGAACTATAAGTCTAGTTTGGGTACGTGACAAGGAGAGAGAGACGAGACGTATGTGACTCGGATAACTATGGTTAGAGAGCTGGCATGCCGGCACTTCCTTCCCTTTGATTACACGAGAGGCTCAAACTCGATGGCTTGGCGGATCAGTGAAATGCTTTTCAGTGTTAACTATATCGAACCAGTAGGGATTGATAAAGTCTGAATTCCTAAGTAAGGCGGCCGTCTCATCTGCTGTACATGCCTACACATTCTATCACCCACCTCGCGTTCTCGGCTCGGGGGATGGAGGGGGGTCCCATGGGACGATCTCGGCAATTGTCAGGGCATAGTGCGGCAAGCACGGCAGCGGCACGGCAGCGGCACGGCAGCATGTAACCCCACATGCAGTGGCGTATTAGAACATGTGGTGCCCTGGCTGGCACGCGGGTGTAACAAGATTACTGCGGCGGTGGGCCAAGCGGATATTCTTACGTGGAATATACCGCTCTGAGTCCTCTTGGGTCTCTGGACTAATGGTGTACTGCTGCTGTGACAGAAATGATTAATGCGAATTCAGCAGCGGTGGCGTAGTGTGTAATCCCGTAGATAATCAATTGTCTGGATGTGCGCCGTTTATGGAGCGTATGGCTGCTTCAAACCGAGATCTGCGCACGTGGTGGTGTGATGGCGTTTAATGGTGGTTGAGTCAGTCATGTGACAGGATCCTGACTACTGGTATTTACTACATCTGTTTGTACGCATTGGGTGATGGCTTTGAATGTATGTAAGCACCTAATACGTAGTGGCAGAGTGGTATAAGCCAAAGACATAGGAGGCTTTTCCTGCTGACAAACCCGAGATTGATAGGCCAAGGATGAAATGAACGAACTACCCTTGCCATAATGGATTCTCTGTATAGTAATTTCTATGCTCATATATATCCTTGCTGTCTAAGCATAATTATTACAATACTAATTGTCCACGAAGCCTCAGGATAAATCTACTACAATTACGGAAGTAAAGGCGCTTTACTAGTGGTGTTCTTGAGGGTACTAAGCAAACTTAAATAAGTATTATTAGGAAAATAGAATAGAATCATGAACCTATATAACTTGAAATAGAACCTGAAGGTATTCGGGGGAGTCACAAGAAGTGCGACGGCCTTATTTCCCAACAAATAGAAAGACAACGTGATAAGCGGCAAATACCTTCTCACACGAATTAGGTGCAGAAGTACAGATGTCGGAGCTATTGCTGCTCTAGTAAAAGAATCCACTGTGGCAAGGGGCTAACCATTATCATCCTGGAGACCTGTACACAGTACTAGCTCGCCTAGTCATGTTTCTGCACTACCAGTGGACCTTGCCGAGGAAGTAGCTGGAGGCAAGGGACCAAGACATTATCCTGCCGAGAGTCTCGTAAGTGACAAGCAAGACGAGTTTAGTGTTACTGGGCATCAATTCTGAAGGCCATGGCGCTACGTGTACAAACGTGGATCCAGGTGGGGGCAGCGAGTGATCACTGGCAGGAGTGCGCCACCAACCGAACCACACCGTGGGTTTGCGTATACTACCTACATGTATGTATACCTACCTACTTAAGTACTTACCTAGGTCGTTCAACCTTGGGAGGGGCTCGGTCTATGAACGGCCGAGACTGCTGTGCCACTGCTTCGCATCGGTAGATACTACCGCTGTGCCATTGCTTCGCATCGGTAGATATTAATTATTAGGCAACACATACCATAAGTAGTATATGGTAATTATGCAAATCAATCCATTGATGGGAAGTCTTACTGCCTCATCTGACAATCGTCGTCCCACATGTACGTATGTAGCTGGAAAGGTTTGGATTCCGGGTTATCAACAGTTGATCTGCACTCTCGCCACTTTGACACATTCATACCTGGGTACTTAAGTAAGGAAGTCGGTTTCTCATGAAGTCTGCACGTTGACGTCTTGGCCAGCTAACTGAAGTCATTCGGGGTTATTTACTCCAGAGATATGGGATTGTCTGCGCGTTGGGCCTAGACTCTAGCGCCCTCGCTAGGGCTTGATGTCGTCAGAAGCGGCCTGTTGATGCTGGCCACGCGGCATTACTGCCTTCCCAAGATCCCTGGATGCGTACCTTAATATGGTAGTGAACGGCTGACTAAACTATACGATCAGTATATGATGCAGGCAAATGCAGGTGAATCGAGCCAATGCTTAGTAAGTGAGGCCGGCAACGGAGGACCTCTAAGCCGGAAACACGGTCTCAGGGTGTTCCGACTAGAATTTGTAGCTTCGTTGACAGCAGGTGACAAGCAAAGAGTCTTATGATTGTCTCTGTACTATCAACTAAATCAAATCGTCTTATCTAACTTGCGCGCAAGCTTTCTAGTAGGTGGAACGAATAGACACGTGTGATATCGCCGCAGCTCGATGAGATAATACTGCACGTGGGCTAGAACTCTTGATAATAAAGTATGAAGTGTACATTGTTGATGCATATTGTCATATTATGGCAATCTGAATATTGGCTTTGGAGATTGAATAGCAGTTATGAATATCATATAACATCAAGTATAACAACTGTAACCCGTTCATAATAATTGCTGCGGGCAATTTTGGGCCGGCGGCACAGTTCGGAAAGACTTGCTGACCAGCTTGCATGATTTAAAAAAAACAAAGATCTTCCCCATAAATGCAAGGGCTCCTATCTGGTTACATCGTGGGGTATTGGTCAGGTCTCTGCATGATTTGTTTCGTAGCACGTAGTGGGACACTGTCACCTTTGCCGCATTCATATAGCTTGCATATGTACATCTTTGGTGTCCGTTATTACATGTGATATAATGTACCGTCAGTCTTAGAAATCAGATGGGGATGCTCTAAAGGGTATTTAAGTCAGCATGATTACGAAATTTCATATAGACGCGATTAATGACCGTGCCGCCTTGGTAGCTAAAGACCCTCATCAGCTACCATTGTTAGATCTAGACACTTGTATAGCTGTTGTCGCGCAAGACATAGTTGCTAGATACCATTCACCAAGTCGCAATTACACTTCCATTACAGGAGCAAAGCTCCTATACATGCCAGAAACCACACGACACTTTTCATGCCACCGTCATCATGAACTGGGACAGCTTGTCTACCTCTACTTGGACGACTCCGGTCACCAATGCCTCGGGAGAGAGTAATCACTCAAGATCTACCGCTGGCAAGGAACCGGTAGTCGCCGACATAGGTGCATACCAGCTGAATCCTCCTGTAGATCTACAGGAAGACCTGTATCTGCATGCTGGCACAGACCTGTCAGCGTTCAACCTGCCGCTCGGTGCCCCTCCATCCCTCCAACAGATGACAGAAGCCATGCCCATTAAGTGTTGGCTGCACAACTGCGGCGGAAGGACCTTCTCATGTCTGTCGAACTACCGACGGCACTGCAAGGAGAAAGAAGGCATGCAAGGGAAAGTGGCCTGTCCCCGTTGTCCGCAGACCTTTTCACGTAAGACGGCGCTGAAGTTGCACATGGAAAAGGGTCGCTGCAAGGTGGTCAAGTTCGACGCCAACGGCGTCCCATACCGCCAGCCGTGGTGGATGGCCAACTTCGACGCCGAGCTTTTGGACTTCGACTGCACAAATCAATCGGTGGGCTTGCCTGACCCGAACGTCAATACGTCCCAGCATGACGAAGGCTTCCATCGGCAATGATAATCACTGGGGCGGCCAAGCCAAATTGGCAAAAGAAGAGTAAAAGATCAAAGGATTATACGGAAGGCGGGTTATGAGACCCCAGCCGCATACACGATACCTGATACACACGATCAACTCGTCGGAGTTTCCCGACAAGTCGACACCAAGGTAGCATTGCTACACGCGTCTCAGCAGGCCGCTTTTGTGGCGCTATGCTTAAGCGTCGCTTACCTAGCAGTGTCCGATGGTTCGCGTGGGTGGGACCGTCTTGGCTCAAGCTGTCAAGAAAGACTGAGGGGCATCATGGACCTTGTATCACATGTATAGTATCGTCCGGTACCAGGTAGTATGACCAAAACCATGGCGGAAGGAAATCCTCATCTCGCCAAAGAAGAGAACAAACGGAAGAAAAGAAAACTCCCATCATTCGAGATCCTCATATACATATATATATATATATATCTATATTCATCACCTATACTGTTTCGACACGATACCTTCATCGTCTTCTCAGTAGGGCTGCTCATCTAGTGCCGTGCCGCCGTTCTGCTTGTAGGGCTTAGCTAGCCTCGGGTAGCGGTACACTACTTTTTAGCTTGTTATTCTTCTTGTCCAATCGAAATTCGTAGCCAACAGGAGAAAGCCCCAAAAGGGAAACTTGGAGGTATAAGGCCAAGACATGCCTTCACTTGCACAGGGGGTCATGACTCGTTTCTTTTAAACCAGACTACACTACACTATCGCTCTAGTATAGCTTCATCTTCGTTCGTTCTCGAAGTCCTTGAATAAATTCATGTCACCCGTGATCCATGGCGTTGTCTCACCCTCGTCTAAAAAACAACAAGTGCGCGGATTTCGATGCTCCGTCGAGGCTCTTGATGCTGGGTCCCAGGGAGCTCGAAGCTCACATGGGGGATCCCGGGTGCCACCCGTGTCGTCTCGTCGCTGTATTTCCCCCTGTAGGGCCTGTCCCTCTCCGTGTCATATAACTTGATCATCAAGACCTCGTCGGGCTGCTGCTCCGAGATGGCGAACCACCGATGTTGGTGTCGCTCATCTCCGCCGAGGGGTGGACGGTACAGCAGTGCGCCGAACTCGAAGGGGGCCTGCGTCTCGCCTATCGCCGGGTAGCCGCGCTTCATCTCAAGCATGTCGGTGTTGCGGTTTATAGATCTGGGGTCGCAGACGCCCAGCGGGTCTCGCTTCACCGGCTCGAGGGGCCGCCAGAACGAGTAGATGGCCCAGCGCCTGCCGCTGTACTGCTCCATGGGCGGCGGCACCTGTTTGCCCTTGGCCGCCTCGGGCACGAGGCCCTCGGGGTCGAAGGCGTGGACGGCGTCGAGAGCGATGACATTCTGCAGCAGCTTCCAGGCGCCGTACTCGGAGAAGTCGCAGTGCACCCGTTTGATTGGTCCGTTGTCCGAGACCGACTTGGCTGAGACGTCCTCATGCGAGGTCTGGCACCGTAACGCGTACGTGAAACAGTGCACAAACGTTGCGCCGAGGGCGCCACGCAGGTAAGCGTTGACCTCGGGGAAGTAGTTCTGCGTCAGCAACTCCTTGCTGAGCCAGGACCGAGCCGTAAATGGCGGCGCCTGCAGCGCCGAGCTGTGGCGGAAGGCCGTGAAGCCCAGCACGTCGAGGCTTGCCTTTATCTCCTCATGAGACGACGAGTCGTGGATGGTCTCGAGTGGTGACGACGACGAACCCCCTTCGGACGTCCGGAGATCCCGAAGCGGAAGCTCGACCTCGGCAAGGTCCCCGGGGCTGCTAACTAGCACTGCCGTGTCGTCAAACTCCGGGACCGTGTCGCGGGTCGCGGGTCCGTAGTAGTTGAAGATCGCCGTTTTTGGGAACGGTGCCATTTTGTACTAACAAGTGATGGATTACACGACACCAGGCCTTTGGGCGGCTTGTTAGTATTCTCGCTCTTGATCAATATGTATACTTGTTAGTTGCTGTGTGCCCCTTGTATATTACCTACTTGTGATAGCAATGACAGCATATAGTGTTGTACGTGCAACGGACGCGAAGGCTGCGTATTGAGGACTCTGTACCTCCCCTCGTACCATCGCCTCATACCATCGCCTCACCGCGCTTCCTTGACCCTTGCAGGTTCCCCCCCTTGTTATCGAAATTTACACTGGAGAACTTCCAAGCGAACGGTGCAATGTACCTTTTGATACATCGCCATGAGTTGCCATGAGTTACGCACCCGACATTAGGTCTCAAGCTCTGTGTTGATTTCCTCCCTCCCAACACGAACCCCTGAACCGCCTCATATGCACTGTCTGTGCGCAAAGCCACTATTCTGCAACACCAGGTTCACTAGCGTATCTGTTTCTTGCCATGCATCGTGCTGAGTTTCGTGCTTTTGCGGCGAGGAATACCATGTAAGGTTAGTGCACTCCCTTGGCAAACGATGCAGGCCTGACTAAACCAGGTTCCTGCGTACCCGGTCGATTATGGATCGTGGCAAAGGACGCTAGACGGATAGAGCCGAGGGAACCCGACGAAGGAGTTAAACGAAGGAATAAAACCCAGGATGCCGTGCCAAGGACTGAAGCAACAGCCAACGCGCCACCCAGCCGGAGCAAAACCTCAGTGACGGTTGGTGATGCCGATCAGTGTGTTGCGCCGCCGCCATTCGAGCCCAAAGATCATGAAGTACGCCATCTTGACTAATCGGCTGGAACCCGGAGGGGAAGCCCGCGAGACCGGCTTTCCACGATCGACGAGAGACGTGACTGGCGCCGAAAGTCGGCGATTAAGTTTAGTATGTCCAAAATATGACAAAGCATTGATCAGTCTCGCCTCACGACTTCATGGCTTCGTGAAATGGGGTCTCACTGGCCGTCATAGCAATCACACACCCTCACAGATATCTGTTGCAAGTCAAGCTGACACTGTCTTGTCGTCATCATGGCGGCGACCATGGTAATCTCCCCTCCGGCGCTTTCGAATGGCAGTTGTGACCTTGGCCTGTTGGATAGTGACTCCCAGCAGCAAGCCAGGGCCTATTGGGATTCGATATTGGCAATTTCGGCGCCTTCAGATTTCCCAGAGACTCCGCCCGAGTTCAGGCCGCAGACAGACGCCTTTGCCCAGCATACTTTCAACGTTCCATCTCACGACAGATCGGATGTTTCTCTCCCATCCCTTGCACATTCGACATGGGCTCTTTTCATGGCAAAGTACACTGGTGCCGCTTATTCTGTCTTCGGTACCTCCAAGACTGAGCATGGGGTTGTTCCATTGAGGATTGATGTAGCCAGCGATGCAAACGTGTCTGAATACCTGCACACTGCGCAAAACCAGCTGTTGGAACACGTCCGCTTCGGACCGTATGGCTTACAGAATGCACTACAGTTGGGGGAGAAGTTCGCCCAACTGTGTGATTTGAAGACTGTCTTGGAGGTTCATGACCATCACGAGGGACACCTCCCCGAGCAGTCCGAGTCCCCCAAAAAACAGTTTTCGCATGCTGTGCACCTTGAATGCATCTTTAAAGCATCAAATGCAACGATTCGATCCAACTATGACAAAAGGCTGTGCTCGGAGAAAGAAATGGCACGGATACTGAACCAATTTGAGAGCACAATGGTTGGTCTTGTATCGGCCGACGGCCATTCCAGGCTCTCAGAGGTAGATGTTTCTAGCCAGTCCGACCGAGACGACATCAAGAAGTGGAATATGACCATGCCGGAAAAAAGACTCGAGTGCATGCATGTCTGTATCGACCGTATGGCAGAGAAAAACCCCTACTCGCCGGCCATCTGCGCCTGGGACGGCGAGCTAGACTATCGGGAACTCGAGCAACATGCATCTACCCTCGCCAAGTATCTGCATGAAACTTATCAGCTGAAGCCAGACGACATCGTCCTTCTTCACTTTGAGAAGTCCGTGTGGACAGCCGTGTGCATGTACGCAGTCCAGAAGGCTGGGTGTGCATACGGCTTCCTTGGACTGACCGACCCCCTTTCACGCATGAACACGATCGTCAGCACAACGAAAGCAAGGGTGGTGCTGACCTCGAGCACGTTGCACGCGAAGTTTGGCCAGATTCCTGTTGATGCCGTAGTGGTGAACCAGTCGCTATTCGACGAGATGCAGCCTCTGGTATCAAAATATCGGGTCGATGTCCAACCGAGCAACCTCGCCTACATTCTCCTCACGTCAGGGAGCACCGGAGTTCCGAAAGCCGTCATGGTTGACCATGCAGCTGGCACGACGAGCGCCTACGAACACGGTACTGTGGAGGGCGTGACTGCGGACTGTCGCGTGCTGCAGTTTGCCTCGTACACCTTTGATGTCAGCACGAGTGAGACTCTGACAACGCTGATCATGGGCGGGTGCGTGTGCATACCGAGCGAAGAGGACAGGCTGGATGACCTCGCGGGGTGTCTGAACGACTTTGGCGTCAACCACACGTTCCTGACGCCCACCGTTGTCAGCTTGCTCGAGCCTGACGACATTCCCAGCGTCAAGACGTTGAAGCTCGGCGGCGAGGCACTGACAAGAGAGAACGTCGCCATCTGGGCTGACAAGGTCCAGCTTAGCAACAGCTACGGCGTGTGCGAGGCTGCGATACGCTCCTGTTTCCGCAACAACATAACGCCTGACACCGACTTCAGCAACTGCGGCAGTGCCGTCGGTTGTGCTCTGTGGTTGACCGACCCTGGCAACTCCAACCTCCTGGCTCACGTCGGCGCGCTGGGGGAGTTGGTTATCGAGGGACCCACGTTGGCGCTTGGGTACATGGGCGACAGCGAAAAGACGGCGCAGGCCTTCATTCAGCCTCCATGGCTCGAGAAGATGTTTCCCAACCGACCCTGTCGCGCGTACCGGACAGGGGACATTGTGCGATATGCCGAGGACGGCACCATTCGATTTGTCGGTCGGAGCGATAGCCAGGTCAAGCTTCACGGGCAGAGGGTTGAGCTAAGAGAAATCGAGCATCACATCATGGTCCTGGCTGGCGCTGGCCTCGCTGCTGTCGTATTACCCAAGCAAGGTGCCTACGCAGGCAAGTTGGTAGGCCTCGTCGCCTTCACGGATACCCTCGTCCAAGACGGAGTCTTGAAGCCTCTCAGCACCACCGCCAAGCCAGAGCAGACGGAAATCTTTGAGAAGCTAGAGCGCGAGTTGGTCGATGTGCTGCCTGCATATATGATACCACGCTCCTGGATCGCTCTGGAAGGCCTTCCTATCAATCTCTCCGGGAAGATGAACCGCTTGTTGTTGCAGGACTGGGCCGATGGATTATAGAGGGCTTTGCAGAACTACTCAAGATAACATCATGTACCTGATACAATGTGGTGGTACCTGTTGGCGAGGTTGCATCCATACGTGGCGGGATAGTCAACAGATATGACAATTATCAAGTCTTAAATCCAAGTACCCGCCGCTCACTATGCAGTTATGACACTCTACCCAGTTCATTGCTAATTAAAACATGATAACGGATACATCTATACGACATAACAATTAAAGCAACAATAGAAAGGGTTCTTCAGATGTAAAATGGCAACTTCATCCGTGGCTTTGTAATTAGTGAGTAGAAACCTTCAATTGGAAAATAGGCTACGATTCTACATAAACGGAATTGCCAATGCCAATGATGATGACCAAAGGACGATTTCATCATCTTGGAGCCTCGCACTCCAACGCCGAGGGTAAGTGATGGTGACTCCGCTTGTCGAGAATGTGGCCTGGGAGGCATGGTGGGGAGCGTTTTCGATCCTTAGATTACCTCATGTCTTGAATACATGCAACATGATACACAATGCATACGATCTACATCGCGCAGGTATTTTGTTGTATCCTCGACCCACAAGGCGTCAAGAAATAAACCGAAATACCTGGACCGGCTGCAGCAGGATGAAGTGGTAGGAGTAGCTCGTAGGAGCAAGGTGCAGGAGCAAACTGGGGGGCTTGCTCACGGGAGCCCTATACAGGACGATGCCAAGTGAAAGTCTCGTACCCGAGGCTCAAAGTTGACTTTCGAGGCTCTTAAGCATCATGTAGCCATAGCCGGGGAGAGAAACGAGAACACTGCGGCAGCTGCGGGTTAGCTCGATTGTCCCTCTGGGAATTTGCATTGAACAAGTGTGCTTCGATATGTTGTCAACACCGTCTCGCCGAGTTGCGAGCCGTTTGAGCCGCTCCCCGCTGGCGTGGAAAGCCAGGATTCAACCGTCATGGGCTTTCCCTAGCAGGTCAGCCCACAGTTCATCTGTGAGAAAAGAGTGGCTTGTCATTGCGCCTGATGAACCTGGTGCTATAAACAGACGTCTAAAGGCAAGACCGTAAGTTGATGGTCGCGTATCGTCGTTGGGATTGCTGGTTTTACTAACTGGTTTGCCACCAGACAACATCTCGAGGAGATAAAGCCAGATGTTGATAGCGGTTTCCTCGTTTTCGGAGGTAAGACTCCCTAGCCTTTTCCCCCCAAACCATGAAAAGAGTAGAAGAGAGGGGAACTGGGAGACTCAACCTACTTTTTACGCCCACACAGCCCTTCGGAATCTAAAGTCTCCTTCCAGGGCCGTATTCCACTTCGACACCTGAGGGGGGTGCTTCCCCGACAATGGCCGGTAGTATAATAGTCATGGTTGCCGAAACGAAGCAGGAAGTCATCGACCGTCTACAGAAAGACCTTTACACGGCGGAACGAGTTTGGGATTGGGAAAAAGTAAGCTTAAATCTGCCTGTTGCCGTCACCTACACCTTGTGTCTAACTTCAATTGAAGCTCCAGATCTATCCCTTCAAGAGCACAATTAGAATGGCCATGGATTGAGAAGATTTCATGTAAGGTAACAATGTGGGGTTGAACCTCGTGTGGCGGAACGAGGACGGACATGCCGAAGAGTTTTCTAAAGTTTAGCTTGAGAGTGACAGGAAAAGGTAAGGATGAATCGGCGAGATAAAAAGAGATATCAAGAGTTGTCCACAACATAGATCAATTCCCTAGATCAGCGATCAAGAGGGATGAGTTTAGGAATAAAGCCATTAATTCTCATTTCAAAGCCTATTGTAATTTTTATCTTGTATGCTTTCTAAGTTGGGATATAGCATAGTAAATATCCCCTTAATTATGAAACCTAGAAGTATCTCATATATTTTATGTAGCGCCTCGGGTGTCGAGATCTAGATCTGGTGGCGCACCCTAACCATTGATCCTCATTCAAATTTCACCCCAATTATTTACAACAATTGTATTTGCATGATTCATAGTCTTTCAAGTGGTGTTATGGCGTTTCTCTCAACATAGTTAAAGCCGGGCTGCGTCGGTTACTCCGGAGGTGCTTCGATGTAGAGCTTGTTCACGATCATACTGTAGCACCGCATCCATGAGCACTTGCACCCCGTTTGCACTATAAGCTGTCAGTCCAACCGCTCGTTTCAAACCGTGTTGGGGTAAAATATTGCGCTCACCAGTCCTCCGCAGAGGTGAATTCTTCAGGCGCATGACTTATACCATCCTTCGAAGGGACAAAGATCATGGCCGTTGGTACCTGGAGGTTGGTCATGGCACTGTCATGCCCGGCGAAGCTACACAGGTCCGCCACGAGGTCGTCTCCTACTCGATTTCCAGCGCTCCGCCTCACGCATTTCAGTGCATCGTGATCGAAGACGGTGGCGGGGCTCTCCCAAACCTTGGACACGTCGAAGGAAAGCCTAGGCCGCTTTATCCGCAATCGCTCCATGGCCGTGAGCAGATCGTGTTCCATGGCGTCGAGACTTTCTCCCCGCGGATGTCGCATGTCTACAACGAACGTTACCTCGCCGGGCACGCAGTTGATACTACCGGAATTGCACTCTATGACGCCGACGGTGGCGAAGCCTTGTTGTCGGATGGCCGACTCTTCGACATCCAGGACCAGCCTGGACGACGCCACGAGGGAATCAGTCCGGCTCTCCATGGGGGTTGAGCCCGCATGTGCCTTTTCGCCGCGGACGACGACTCTGAGTCGGCGGTTTCCTTGAATGCCAGTGACGGCGGCGATCTTCTTGCCGGACTTCTCAAGCCGAGGCCCTTGTTCAATATGTAGTTCGAAATGCGCACTCAGAGGATGCAATTCGGCGTCTGCGGGGTGAGGTCCTCGGTATTCGATCTTGCAAAGCTCGTCGAACAGGGTCGATTCTTCGCCAACTGTCTTCATCGCATAGGCCGTCTCTAATGGTATATATTTCGCCCATACAGCCGATCCAGTGCATCCAGATTCATATCGAGCGCCTTCTCTGCGACATTGTGCCTCCATGAGCTTCTGTATCGAACTGCTGCGGCAAGAATGCACCTACTCGTTGGTCCAGTTGATGGCAACGACAGGCTGGTGAGTCTCGATTCTTTTCTCTTTAAGGGTGCGCAAGATCTCCAGTGCCCCGATAGTTCCCAGTATCCCATCGTATCTGCCTCCTTTACTCGATTTTAGTGCACCTCCTGGTTCATATGTGGCTCAATTTGGTGTGAGTCTGATCTCTTACCTCTCGGTTGGGTGTCTAGATGGCTCCCGATGCCTATCGGTGGAAGTGTGTTGTCCCGTCCCGCAAGCTTTGCGAAGATGTTGCCAATCTCGTCCACCGAGATCTGACATCCGATCTCTTCTGCCTCTGCCACAAACCAGTCGCGAATGCATTTGTCGGTCGGTGATAGTGCCAGGCGGCTCAGGCCATGTGTGCCGGCAATTGCTCCCCACTTGGCCGTCTCTTGGATGTCAGCCCAGAGTCTGCCGTGGTTAATAGTTGGGCACATTATTGTGGTTGGACGACAGCCGTGTGGAAATTATTGATCATTTCACACGTAAAACAAATCAAATAGAATTTCTGGGGCTGTTTTCCCCCCCTTTACTCGAGTTTTTGTAAACAGCTTGTAATGCTTCTAAGCGCATCGCATAGACACATCATCTACCACACGGACCACCACAGCAAATGACATAGCGAAACAACCCTGGTTGGCACATATCGTGGGGGAAGGCAGTGTTCGTGGGACAGCATAGATGGACTGTCATTGAGGGAAGACGCAGGCCGGCGCTTTTAGGAGGACTCGCGCGAAGGACGAGATGATCAGCATGGACAACCCGACCTCCGTTGATGGCGGTCGCTGCGATAAAGGGCCGAGCCCTTCCAATATGTATTAGCTTTGTTATCCTTAACACATATATAAACTCCATTGACCCTTCAGTGTTCATAGAGACACTTACAACAAAAAATTGTTCCCATGTCTTAAGTCAATAAGCTGCGGGGTGAGTCTTGTTTCGGGGTAGCTGAGGCACTAAACGGCACCTAAGCACCTCATGAGATTCTTTAGACGCTAGTTCAAAAACCCCACCTCGAGAATCTTAGCCAGAGGTACTCAGCGGCCCCTGCCGAACCCCTGTTTGTAAGGCTTGCATAGCGATCCCCATAAGTATCGCCCTAAGAGATGTACCTGATCCACATATACAGATGAAGGATAACTAATATGTAGTTGGGACGAACGAGAGAAGTAAATATGTGCCGAGGCGCTGAATAGAAATAAGCAATCGTGACCCTAGACCCACGAGGTACTTCATAGATGTTAAGGAGATTGTATTAAACGTTAGCAAAGCCAAAGGGTAGTTGAAAAGCAAACGAGGGCTTCTGAATAACCTTCGAATACCCTGGAAATAATAACATTCGGCCTAGAGCTTCGAATAACAACTGCTAGTCTCAAAACGCAGTATAGTAGTGATGACTAGCAGATGAAGGCAGTCTGCGGCAGACATAATCACGATTTCTTTTCTTTTCTATTAACGCCCCGTGTACAACCCAATTGTTAGATGGCTGAAATAGCAGCCACATTTAATAGTCACACTTACACTCGCATTCAAGCCACGAAGAAACACAAGTATATCTGTATACTACATGGCTTCGCTGTTATACAGTATACAACCCACACGTTACCCCTTTGTGTTTACTCATTTGGAACTTGGAGTTGAGGTCTCGTTTTTCGTGAAAATAACGGTACTTTGTTACAATTGCCACCATCTGGGATTGCACGCGCCACACACGCATTGACCTCGTACAACCAACCTAGCATGGTATGATGGCTATTAGCCCATGTCTTGTTTACTACATAGAAATACACAGTACTCCGTACACGTTTCGCAATTACAGTACCGAGTCTTCATTAGCACAGTGTCATTTACAGGAGGTACAGAGATGACGGGAGGGACGGACTATCTAATCTGACCTGACCTCAGAAGTTGCTTTGTTTGTCACAACTTTTTTTTGTATTGCATGATGTTTACAGAACGAGTGTCACGATAGTATCTGTGAAAGCATACGCACAACAAAAAAAGTTGCCGCGTTCCAGTCTATCAGACCGCCGGATTCGAACGCGTCGGTTCGCATGCCGCGACGCATTGCCCCATAGGTGACCTACGTCGCAGCCATAATGGATCTGCATGCCGCCGACGACACGTTCGGGCCCCAATACCGTTCTCAATTCGACTTCACATTGGTTTTCGAGCAAGTTTTCTTCCAGATCGTGCCATGTGGCTTGCTTCTCCTCGTGCTCCCCTGGAGAATCTCGCAGCTGCGACGCCAGCAACCCAAAACCTCGCGGACAGCTGCGTCGAGCCTTAAATATGCCGCTGCTGGCTTCCTTGCAGCCACACAGCTCGCACTCCTTGTGGCTTGGGCTGTATCGCCGGCCAGCGTCAGAACGCGTACCGCTCTGCCCGCTGCTGCGCTTTCTTTCCTAGCATCCACCTCGCTGATCTACATCTCCAGCCTTGAACATGCTCGATCGGTACGCCCAAGCTCGACTATTGGATTTTACATCCTGCTCTCTCTCGTACTGGATGCCGCACAAGCCAGAACGCTATGGATTCGCCCAATTCCCAGGTTTCTTCCCGCTGTCTTCACAGCGGGACTCGTTGCCAAGATAGTTGTCTGCTATGTCGAGGCACGTAGCAAGAAACTGGCACTCCTCCCGCCTTATCGCCAGCTTTCCCCGGAAGATCTTGCCGGTCTCTACAGTCGCACCATTCTTTGGTGGATCAATCCAATGTTCTGGGTAGGATACAAAGGCACTCTTTCGTTCGAAAGTCTGTACTCAATAGATTCAGACCTATCTTCGAGTCAGCTTGAGCACGATTTCACAGAGCGTTGGGAAAAGCGTGAGTTCACAATTGTTTTCCTGTCCAGCTTGACACTGATTTTTTTCTTGGCTAGGCTCTGGGAGCTCAAAGAGCCCGCTGTTATGGGCCATTGCTAAGACCACACACCGTACGTTCTTCGCAATGGTCATTCCACGCCTATTTCTCAGTGCTCTCAGGCTCTCCCAACCGCTCTTTATCCACCGTGTTACGGGTTACCTCGATAACCTGAGGAATGAGCGTGCGGAAACCGGTCGTGGCCTCATTGGGGCTGCTGTGCTCATTTATCTTGGCCTGGCTGTATCAACTACTTTGTACAAGCGGAATCTCCATCGGCTAATAGCTATGGTCAGGGGCATACTCCTCACTGCAATCCAAACGCATGCTCTGACGCTGCCTGCAGAGAGAGTGTCCGATAATGCTGCACTGACATTAATAAGTACCGATGTAAACCGAATCGGGAATTCTCTTCTTCACCTAGACAACACGTTTGCCGCGCCAATTGAAGTCGTTGCAGCTACGGTTCTCCTCGTGAAGCAGACAGGTATCTCAAGTATAGGACCTGTGGCATTAGCAATAATCATCAGCTCAATAAGCTTCTTCGAGGTCAGCAAAGCAATTCCAGAGCAAAAGAAGTGGCTTGCTGCCGTGCAAGAACGGGTCAGCTTCATTGCCGGCGTCCTAGCATCTATGAAGGGCTTCAAGATGATAGGGATGCGCGAGTTCTTCATTGAGCGTATACAGGATCTCCGGATCAAGGAGCTCAACGCTTATGCACACTTTCGCAAGTTCATCGCTGTACGAAATGCACTTGCTGCCATCCCCAACGTGTTTGGACCCCCGATCGTCATCACTACAATTGCCGTGCTAAACGGCAACGCCAATCCCTCGTCGTCGGTGGCATTTACGACTCTAGCACTTGTCCAACTATTGACCACGCCTACGCAAGATCTTATCACCACCATCCCAATGTTTCTGAATGCTCTCGTCAGCCTGCGCCGCATCGAGGAATTCCTGTTGGCGGAGCCGCTGAGCAACAGCAAATCCTCGCGCGCGTCCGAGTCCGGCACAGATGCACAAAGTAGCGAGATGCTGCCGTTAGAATCACTCCAGAAATCTGGGATCACTGGCCTTGGCGCGGCAAGTGCATATGTTGCATTGCAAGCCATCGATGTCGAGGCTGGTGCTCAGCGAAAGCGCGTGTTGCGCGACGTGGACTTTTCCATCACCGCAGGCAACCTGGCGCTAGTCATCGGTCCCGTAGGCAGCGGGAAGTCTACCCTCCTGAAGGCGATCATCGGCGACGTGAGTTTTACGAGTGGCGCACGACAAGTCAACCCGAGCCACTTTGGCTACTGTGCTCAAGATTCATGGCTTCCGAATGACACCATTCGACATGTAATCGCCAATGGCTCGACTGTTGATCAAAAATGGTACGAGAGAGTGACAGAGGCGTGCGCTCTCACGCTCGACTTCGGCACCTTTCCGGCTGGCGACAATACCATCGTGGGGTCACAAGGCGCGACCACCCTCAGCGGTGGTCAGAGGCAGAGAGTCTCCCTCGCCCGAGCCCTTTACTCCAAGAACCCCTTTATAATAGCAGATGATATACTCAGCGGTCTGGATGCCCGGACCTCGCAGCACGTCTTTGACCAGGTATTCGGCCCAAAGGGTCTTTGCAAAGCTGAAGGTCTTGCTGCGGTACTGGTTACTCATACTACAAAGTTCCTTCCGCATGCTGACGAGATTGTTGTCTTGGAAGAGGGCAGGGTAGTGGAGCGTGGAACCTTTTCGCAGCTCGCTAGCCGGAATGGATATGTAAGCAGCCTCAAGGTAGAGGAGCCAACTCAGGCCGGGCTGCCTCAACCCCCAGCTGCAGTGGTACAACCCAACAACGCCCTTTTGGATGATCTTGAAGAGACGATGAATAGCCAGACGTCTGACTGGGCCGTCTACAAATATTACTTCAGGTCCATCGGGTGGCTTTCGGGTCTCTCCCTCCTGATCAGCGCAGTATTATACGCATTCGGAGTCAAGTTTGCGGAATTCTGGGTCAGACTATGGGCTGACGGTAGCTTGGGAAACCCCGGGATAGGCGTCTGGGCTGGTGTCCACTTCTCTCTTGGTGTTTTGGCGATATTGTCCATTTTTACGCTCGTATGGGTGATGCTGATTCAAGTAGTGCCCAAGAGCTCGGCAAAGCTGCACAAGCAGCTTCTCTGCTCGGTGATGCGAGCGCCTTATTTGTTCTTTGTCAATACCCACCTCGGAACCACCATCAATCGGTTTGCGACCGATATGCATATGATCGAGTCGGACCTGGCCTTCGCTTTTCTGCAAACTATCGAAGGGGGTTCGTTAGTCGTCGCCAGCGGCATCTTGATCGCATCCGGATCGAACTACCTGGGTATCGCTGTCCCATTCATTATCGTCGTCCTCTATTCCATCCAAAAGTTCTACTTAAGAACCTCACGGCAGATGCGGCTCATGGATCTCGAGGCGCAGGCACCATTGCTCACACAGCTGCAGGAAGCCCTGACAGGCATCGCCACCATACGGGCGTTTGGCTGGGAACACCATTCGCGCAATTCCTTTTTGAACACAGTTGACCGTAGCCAAAAGCCGTACTACCTTCTGCTATGCATTCAGCGCTGGCTGAATCTAGTGCTGGATCTGGTGACAGCTGCCATTGCCATCACCGCTGTCACGTTAGCCGTGACTGTCTTCGGCAGTTCCAGTCCATCATCCATCGGACTCGCGCTTTTGAATATCCTGAGCTTCAGTACACAGCTTACTTACCTAGTTACCGCGTGGACACAGTTGGAGACCTCTTTGGGAGCCGTGGCTCGATGCAAGCTCTTCGAGTCAGATACTGCGCTGGAGGACAAGCCAGGCGAAATTGAACAACCGCCTGCCAGCTGGCCCTCTTCTGGTAAAATGGTATTCGAGAATGTCACAGCGTCGTATCGCGAGAATCTTGAAGACGTGCTGAAGCACGTCAGCTTCTCCATCGCTGCTGGGGAGAAGGTAGGAATCTGTGGGCGGACAGGGAGTGGTAAATCGTCTCTCATCCTCACTCTTCTCCACATGCTCGATCGAAGAGACGGAAAGATCCTTCTCGACAATGTCGATCTCGCCACCATTCCCCGCCAAACCATTCGGACACGACTCACGGTGATCCCACAGGAGCCTGCATTGTTCTCCGGTAGCGTACGGGAGAACCTTGATCCTCTAGCACAGCATTCCGCCACTACGATTACGGAATGCTTGCAGAGAGTCGGTCTTTATCAGCTCATCCAACCCTACGGAGACCTCGATGCCATCGTGTCCGACCTGGCATTCTCTCCAGGCCAGATGCAGCTGTTAGCTGTGGCTCGCGCCCTGCTTCACAAGTCAAAGGTTCTCGTCTTGGACGAGGTGACAAGTTCCGTCGACGGCACGACCGAGGACACGATCCTGCGGCTGGTCCGAGAAGACTTCTCGGACAGCACTGTCATAGCAGTTGCCCATCGCCTTGCCACGGTGATGGACTTCGATAAGATCGTCGTGATGGACAAAGGGGAGGTCGTGGAGGTAGGCCGCCCCGGCGATCTCCTAGAGGTGGAAGGGGGCCATTTCAGGGCGATGTGCCAGAGCAGCGGTAACTGACAACATCTTGTGCTTCGATGTCATGAAGCAGGATTGTTTTAAACAGACCCGTTCAACATATTCAGTTTACAGCATGGCCAGCCTTATTCCCGGACTCCTGAGACACGTATCGCAACGGGCGAAAAAAGAGTTGTTATCGTTATCTCACTTCTACATTATGATCGATTACAGATCACCTTGTACAGGGAGAACAAGGTATCAAGCCAGGACCAAAAGTTTGTACTTCTAAATAGGGCTTGCGTCTCCAAGAACCCTGGGGTACGCCGGTTGCGGTGTGTCTATGAAGCGACTAATGTAATTTAGTATACAATATTGTGAAAAGGATGAATACGAAATGTCCTCCAAACCTTATGATACATAGTGATGTATGAGGTATATAAGTGCACTCTTCAGTCGACTGACTAGGTACATGACGAGCCTGGATTACGTCCATGACACAACTTCACGTCGAAAGTACTCCTAACCCACTGCCGTAAAACGAGCGAATACATGCTCCCAAGAGACACGAAAGCCTTTCTGGAAAGTTTTGACGAGACTGGGATTTGCCTTGAACTGTGCCCCGTAAGGATCAATACCCTAGTAACCTTGCCTCCTCCACGAAGGAACCCAATCTTCACTCGGAAGCTGCCATTGAACTCATCGCGATGAATCAACGCACAAAAGAGGAAGTTCTTAACGTTACATTCTGTGTTGCTGCAGTGGCAAACTCTGCCATCCCTCGGAAAGGGGGACGCAGGAAAATAACGAGGGGCTTGACGCCGTCTGGACAGAGTATCACGTAATTGCACCTGCCTTGTCCTTTAGAGAAGAAGCCATCAGAGCTGTTCAAAAGGGGCATGCAGTTGTGATGGGCTCAGGTCACAACCTTGTGTCCGGGGAGAAGTCATGAACCCATGCCTCACGTTTGTGTCGTTGCGAGTGAGTTAAATGAGATAATGACGAAGTTGATCATAGATATGCTAGACCAGTGCGACCGCATACAGCGATATGTGTAATGATACTTAGACGGTCTCATCTAAGTCTAAGCACAATACAAATAGACAAGTGACTCTAGTACGACGTTACACCGATATTCCTTATTCCTGAAGTGCTTAACTGTTGGAGGTTGGGATATTCGAAGCAGATACGGATTTCCCACTGCAAACCCTGGTTTTTATGTATGCGCTTCACGCGTAGCTCATTATGGTGGACCAGACGAGGCTCAAACTTTATTACAGCACTTGCATCTCACCTGCAAACTTGCAGGCGCCAGTAACGGGGCCCAATAATCGCAGTGAAGTGGTACCTTTTGCTATTGGTCTGACTGCAGTATTGACGGCAGCGCTTCTCCGTCAAAACCAGAAGATCGTTCAGAAGCGTCGAAATGCCTCTGATAATGTTCTCAGAAGTCCTTTCCATGAAGTACCATAGGTAGAAGAGTATGGTACGTTGAGTTGCAATCGGCTACAAGCATGACAAATCGCATTGGACAGACAGCCCCAGTGAGGTTCCGGAGACTGACTTTTGACCTACTGTATCCGTGGTCACAGCTTGTAGCGACAAGCATGCAGGTCTCTTATATCGGCCATATTCCAGATTTAAGATCGATGTCGATATCAGTAGCGATCTGGCGATGTGACGCCCTACAGCGCACCGGTAGGCTATCATAAACTGGGTCTTTCTCTCGTATCTTTCCATTTGTACCCTTGTTCCCAGAGAGCGAATTTTTTATCCTGGCCGATACGCCACATCACTACATCCTGTCAGCTCTGATCATCCAGTCGCTTAGTGTTCAAAAGCTGCAATGTTTCTGTTATCCATCTACACCGAACGCCACGATATTGAGCCTCACAGCTTACATAAGATAAGTACCCATGTAAGTCTATCGCACGCTGTCTGTAAACTCATGAGATAGTCAGTTCAACTCACAATTCTCGACGCCCTCGCCGGCGTTATCTCCTGGCAATCTTTCTCGCGTCCAATTGTGACTTTGACACCACGCCTCTGTCTGTGCCTCTGCAATCATGCGACTCGTATTCCTAGGACCTGTAGTGTTCTACCCCAAGTCCAGATCCGGCAGGAGCAGATTCCTTGCCGCACGTACGCGGCACAGCTGTCCAGGTTAAGAAAAGCATCAGTCATCACTGTCGCTCTGGAGTTCTTGCACTGAGTGTATACATAAGTTGGGACATTTCATGCATTCGAACCGACGAGATAGAGCTCTCTCTTCCCATCACTACTCCATCATCACCTATTACTCTACGAGCTGTGTGTCTGCCTGAACCAACCTCACAATGAAGTACTTTGCCATCGTTCCTGCCTTCCTCGCGGTCCTCGCCGCCGCCGACCAAGTCATCACGCTCGGCGAATACACAGATGACGTTCCTTCGTGGTCGGCCAACGAGGATATCACCTTGAAATGGAAGCGTGGATTCTTCAACCCCTATATAAATGAAGATTACACACCGGACACCTTTCAGATTGAGCTCGCGGCCTTCAACAACACTCCGATCAGCATCGGCATCGATCAATTGGGACACCCAGTGCCAAAGTACGAGGTCTCCACGGTCGTCGACATCGACAGTAAGTGGACGGAAAAATCTCCGCGTCGGGGTGGATGTTCTTTTTGTTAACTATTTTCACTAACCAATTTTCTAGCCGAAGCATCGGTGGATGCATTGACCTACACTTTCAAGCCCGAGTTGATCAATGGGTGGCAAGGTGAAGGCTACTGGTACTACATAAGCACAAACTGGGTTGGGACCAATGGAGTCGGCGAGGGGTTCGGCACTGGGCATTTTTTCTTGTCAGAATAAATGAACATGTTGGGGTAGTTTGATTATGGTCACTATATCAGCGGACTTGGATTGGTAATGTGGCTGGGTCGTAATGTCTCGGTTTTTATTGGAAGCTCTAAGCTCTATTGTCACCAAGAGCCAAGTAGAGCAAGCTCAGCTGCTGAGCTTTGCCGTTATTAAACCTGATTGACACCCAATCTGCAAGTGTGCGTGCTCCAGACTGCGTGATTCATGAGTGCTACTCACAGAACATGAGATAAAGATAATTTCGCCATCGTCGGAAGCGAGAACCAGTCATCGTATTTGACACTGCGATGGCACGAAGTAAGTCGAACATTAGCAGCCACAGATACCCAGCAGGAGTTAATCCGACAATGCGCCCTCCGTCTTTTGCCTCGCAGTGCCGAGCAGGGGCAGCGCCAAATATTTACTCCCACACGCCGCGAGCGTGCATACATGGTAGCACATAGATGGCGGCAGTCCAGGCCGCCCATAACTGCCAGGTCAGCCTGTCTGAGGAAGCGCCATCGTAGGCCAGGCAGCGAAAGGCGACAAAAAGTCCCAAAGCGACGATAGTCAGCCCCCACGTCCCCCCAATTCGAGCCTCCCAGAAGTAAGTGCATACCAAAGACCAGAATACAACAGGGATAGCAATGGTCCAACGGGCGCAACGGTCGCCCAGGACGAGGGGCGCCGACCGTCGGCCGCGGCTGCGATCGCCCTGCTGGTCCTTGAGGTCTTGCACATGCATGGTCGTCCAGATCACCCCGCTGATGATAAGTATCCAGGCTACGCCGATCGGCGTGAGGCTGGCCGACGACTGCTGGCCGCTGGCTACTCTGATGGAGCCCAAGTTGTACAAGCCGAAGGCGGCTGCGATGATGGTATTGCGGAGAATCCAGCTCTCATCGCCGCCCATCAGATCATTGTACAGCCAGGTCAGGACCATCAACAGCGCTGTCTCAGAGGCGGCGTTGCAGCAGTACCAGTTGGACGCCCACACAGCAGGGATCAGCAGCAACATAGCCTGCCGGATCTGCTCCGATGTCATCAGGCCGCTGGGTGCCGGGCGCCAGGGCTTGTTGATGGTGTCCTCTAGCACAGACTCTGGGAGCCGCTGGTTGGCGAGGTCAAAGATGAGCAGATTGGACCAGTTGAAGAACACGACGGCCGGCAGCCGAAATGCTATTAGTGTCCAGGGGTAAACACCTTCGTTCCGCTGACTTATGAGGACTGGACCCGCGAGGGCGCCACAGATACCAAAGACGGTGTTGGGACCAACGAACGTCGCAGCATCATCTTTGGTAAAAAGCCAGAATAATCTGATGACATGTCTGACCTGAAGGGGCACAAAGTCGCTGAGTGTTTGCGGTTTCCAAGACTGGTATAGATTGTTCACCGCTTCTCCATCGCTAGTTCGGTTGGCAGGCTGTTCTTTGGTATCTTGTTTCATGATGCTACTGTTGTGCAAACAGATCTCGAATGGTGCAAAAGCCTTGTGATTCCCCTTCTTTTGGTCTCCTGGTTGGGTGATCCTTGAGCTGTACAGGAGATGAAATATCCTTTCTCGCAAAGGGGTTCTTCTCCACCAGATAGACCCGTTTTGGGGAGTCCTGATGTGTGTCTAACTCTGGCCTATGTATGAGGGAGAACGAGATCATTAGTTGAGATAGCGGCCCCATTTGATTGCCTCATGCTAACTGTCCTTCGACAAGTGTGAAGCGAGGTGTCGGATACCATTGCCCTAATTAGGTAAGAGACATCCAGACTCGAAAATATGACGGAAAAACAACGCCCTTGCTCGATGCAGAACTATCAGTAACTATATATAAAACTCCACCTTTTGGGGACACTATCGCTCAAACTTACTCATGCAGTTATTCTTTTCAATCTACGTGGCATGTGTGGAGTTGGTTCGCATTTTGGTTCGCATTTTTGTGGTCTTCTGCTTGTTGGTACAACAGCGGAAAATTCCCGCACAGCTTACTTTCTCCTGGAAAAGAGTTTAAGCTGAATGTGATTTAATCAGTATGCACGATGTGAGAGCGAACATGACCTGACAAATTCCAAAGATGACTGGAGTGCTCCATCAAGGCAGAAAGTCTCGCAATAAAATGCCGGAGAGAAGACTATAGAACTTGGCAAGAATCAAGATCCGCCGTCCGTAAGGATTATGGTTCTGTACATCTACAAACCCACAATGTTCTAGAATTACCTAGCCCATAAGCCCCATATTCACCAGTTGGGTGTGCTGATGGGAAGATGTAGGTGGTTGGAGGGTCTAGCCGCCGAGCAAGCCCATTTACTCACTTTTAGTTTCAGTGAAGAATCTGGCCCCCAGAAGCGTCTATCAGAGCATGAAGCAAGTGGAAACGTTCACTAGGGTAAGGCCTACCAGCATCTGTATTGCTAGAGTATATGCGTTTTGGTGAATCCATTGGTAGGTCATAAGAGGATGATTACCGACTTGTGAAAGTGGTCTCCATAGTACACACACAGACGATAGCGAACATGATGTCCGGGTTCTCCGCAATGATAGATCCAAACATCTCAACAAGTCCGTCTTCGAGACTAAGTAGCTCAAGAGTCCCACTAACATATTAGTTTGGAAACCATTGAGCTGCTGAACATGGGTAGGATGGCCGATTGGAAGCCGTCTCAAGGAAATAATGCTTGGACAAGAGCATGATACTCCTGACATATGTGTTGAGTAGTGTGAGCGGGGTATTCTGCTAAATCGTGTCATCCTAGTCAGCAGAAATAGCCTCATAGGCCTTCCAGTATTTGTCTGCATTTGCGCTAGGCGTGAGTGCTGGCGGTTCATGCGGCCAGCCAGCTGCCGGGATCAACTCATCCCACGAATTAGTAGAACTAGCCACATTCTTTGCCGCTACTCCAGCGGCTACATCGGTAACATGATGAGATCTTGGCCACATTCGGGGCCGAGAGCTTAGATGTTTTCTCCTTGGGCTTACGCTCATCACGCCAAAAGAATTAGGCGAGGTGCTTAGTTCCGGGCCGAGCCATACGGTAGTCCAGTTGAACTAATCGTGGCCAAACATGACTGGGTTGACTATGAGCACTTAAATAACGCAACAGTCTCGGTGATGGTCTGACCATTGTGATCCAGCATAAGGTTTGCACACTATCTATCTCCTGCGAGAGCTCTTGGGAAACCAAGGCAAGGCATCCCACTCTCGCGCATACCTAGCTGGGCTTACCAGACAATTCGAAGTGTGGAGGCTCCAATAAGCTAGGATGTTATCAAGAGCCAGCCCCGAGGGATTGGATACACGCTTCTCCGGTTTCCTGGTACCTAACTCCAACTGTCAAACCAACAGATCATGCGATACAACTTTGGCATGCACATTAGGTACCTACATAGGAAAGTTACAATACATAAAAGTACCTACATACTAATTAATTAGCTACGTAGGTACGTATATATTGCGCTACGCCACGGCAATGCATATCAAAACGCAACCAATCAAGCTGACATGACAACCTTTAATAGGGGGCCCCTATTGACCTGATATGTTTTTTTATCATAGTACCCATCGACTAGTTAGAACATATCCAGAACCTCTCTGGATATCTGTAGCTAAAATCTATTGGCGACCATCGCGAGGCACGAAACACATACACAAGATCACCCGAGATATGGCTGTTTCGCAGTATACCTGATTCACAAGGATGCTAGGATTGGTAAAATTAGAAATCAGTGCCACTGAGGTAAAAGATGTGCAAGCACTAGCAGAACTACCCCGCTGTGATACACATTCGCGAATTTCGCTTTGAGATGTCATCTTCGAATAACTAATGCAACGTTGGGGAGTTGAAAGATAGATCGTGAATGGTTGTTGTCGTTGGTTTGTCAAGCGCTGCAGATAGCCCCGCAAGGATCTATTAAGTTGCTAGAGAACCTGCCAAGCCATACCCCTGTCCCTGGCCTAGCAGGCCTGAAAGCCTCTTCTGTGCTGACGACAAATCTTTCAAGCTTTCTGCACTTACACCAAGGTATATTGTTTGCAAGAAGGGTAATTATGAACGAAATTATAATCATAGTTCGGATGCTTCGTGGTCAGATACATAACATAGCCCCTGACGCTAGACTACGATGCATACCTGAATATCTGCCTTCCAACTTGCGCTACCTTGTCAGTCAGTATAGATCCAGGCTAAAGCGCGAAAAGTACCAGCTGTGAACAATGCATGCATGACCTCCGTGACATGTGGTTATGTCGACGCAAGGGAGTTACATCGGAAGGTCTAGAACACTTTCATGACAGCAATGGATTGCATTTGATAGGGTACCTAGTCCCGACTACAACCTCACACCTCACCCACTAATGAAGACGAAGGGGAAAAAAAAGGCATGACGACTAAACATGTACGAGTACCTTGAGAAACTAAACGCTCAAAATCCCAGCACCCTGGTCGCGGCAACCTTCCCGTTTTGGAAACGTGGTGCGAATTTCGGCAATCCAGATCGTGGGTAAGCTAGGCGGTGGGGAAATGCGACCGCTCAGACTAGAGCACGCCTCGATGGGCAAAGGGGTATACTTGGCGGTGTAAAGCTTGACTGTCGAAGCTAATTCCATATAACCTCCAAAGACTAATCATCATGCTGACATTGTGTTGGTGTTGAATGCATTAGTTCTTACGACTATCCTGAGGTGTATTGTATCTTTGAAGGCGACTGCAACCACCCGACCTTGCTGGATGAGTATGATCTCGTCCTGGCCCCCGCTTGATGATCTCGCCCTCGCCCCCTTTCTTGCACTATCTCGAACTAGCTAGGTTATGCCTCACAAGACATACGTGAGCATTATGGACGATGCACTCCCGCCAATACATCACGTGCTATAGCTCCGATGCGAAAGGTCGTGGATGGTAGGCTTCCATCTCATCTAGCTATCAAAGAAAAGCAGAAAATCGATTAGTCACGCTTCATATCAGTTTCAGTGTTCCTCATATTTCGATCTGTCTCAATAGGACGTCATAAGTTGTCACTGCATTGTTGCCACGTACTATCCGGCATCTCATGACATTATTTGGCCATGATTCTCCTGTATGCACTGTCTATCACTGCGGGTCTTGTTGCTCATCATGGGTTCTTCATCCATGGAGAGTGGCATATGAAGACTCCCAGGGTGATCCTCATACACGCGCTCCTCGGCGTAACAGCCCATCTACTCATCAGCACTACAGGTCACCTTCGTCAGCACGCCATTCATCATCTCTTAATTGTATACTTAGGCTATTTCGCCTCATTGTTCACGAGTATTACCATCTACCGTGTGTTCTTCCACGCCACCGTCTCGTTCCCGGGTCCGAGGCTCGCGGCTGTTACCAAGTTCTGGCACATATTCCATATTCTTGACTCGAGGAACTTCCTGTTCCTACAGTGCATCTACGAAAAGTACGGTCCAATTGTACGCACTGGTAAGTACTTGACAATTCCTCTTCATCAGGTGTCCCGACTCATGGAAGAGATCTCATAGCTGATTGACAGTTTACTTCAGGGCCTAATGAGATATTCATCTTCCATCCGGCCGGCATCCAGCTGCTCGACGGTTGGAACAACGATACTACAAAAGATGACTGGTATGATGTCTTACAGCCTCGGAGCTCTGCTATCTTTACCCGCGACGAGTTTGATCACAATGAAAGACGAAAGCCTTGGATTCAATCGCTCGCAACGAAACGTACGAGCAACTCTTTATTCTCCAAGTGACTTTCGAACAATTTCTGAACACGAGTGCCAATCAGTCAACTCCCTAAAGCCATAAACGCGATGCGGCATAGAATCTCCGAACAAGCTCTCTCCCTGTCACGGTGCATTGCCAAATATGGCGGCGAGCCCATCGAGTTGAACGAGATTATGTCGTGGTTCTCGTTCGATGCCATGGCAGAGGCCGTTTTCGGCCAGGACTTCGACCTTATGAACTCGCGCACTATGCACCCTGTGATCTTGCACCGAGACAGGGCTCTTGCCCTCCTAGGGCCGATAGGAGTCGCTATGTGGATCGCTCGCCTAGTATTCGCGTGTATTCCATTCTACGGGCGGATCCAGGACTGGTTTCGCATGGTTTCATTCTGCGATGAGCACATGAGCAAGCGTATGACTGTAAGCCTGGCGTTTCTCTCTTCATTTTCCCTCTTGATGTTACCTGCAATTTTAATTGATTCGCTTATTACCTTCGTATTTATCATGCATCGCTACTCTTATTCCATGAATGAAGCTGAACTGGAGTTATTCTCATCAGAGGAAGCAAGAGAATCCTAATAAGCCAGATATGGCCTCGTGGTTCATCAAAGAGTACCATGCCCTGGAATCCGACCATGGTCTCAAGGCTCAACAGAACATACTGTCTGGCACGGTAGTGTCCGCAGTCGTTGCTGGCAGGTAAGTCGAACGTTCGGCGCCCACCAAGCCCCTGACAAAAGGGGGAAGGATTGCATCTCCTAGTTAACACTAAGCATCGTAGCGACACTTCTCGCGCCTCCCTAGTCGCTACGTGGTGGTATCTCTGCAAATACCCTGAGCACGCCGATAAGATCCGCGCCGAGATTGAGGGTGTCAACGTCACAGACGCCAATGAGCTCGCACGCCTGCCCCATCTCAACGGCGTCATCAACGAGATTCTACGGCTGGTGCCGCCGGCTATGACTGGCAACGGACGAATTACCGGTCCTTCCGGATTGCGCATCGGCGATGTGCTGATTCCTCCGTTTACTAAGGTCACGGCGCCAAAATATGTCATTCATAGACGTGAGACCATTTCGCCCCCCCCCCCACCCCCTCCCGCCTCCCTATGCGCGACTGCCCTGCGCACTCAATCAGTGATATCGGTCATTCCGAGCTCCAGCAGACAAAGACTGACCGACTGACCGACTTCGATCATAGTGGAGGCCGCATTCGAATACCCCAACGAGTTCATCCCCGAACGATGGTACTCTCGCCCGGAACTTATCCGCGATAAGCGCGCCTTTGCTCCATTCTCGGCTGGTGAGTACACGCATTTATCACCCTCTCCGTGGTCATCATCTCTTAGAGTTACAACTGCTGGATGCCGACAGAGACTACCTAGGTAACCAACCTCTTACTTTATTTCTAGGCACCCGACAGTGCGTGGGTAAAGCGCTCGCCTACATCGAGCTCCGGCTGGTGACGGCGATCCTGCTGCAACACTACAATGTCCGGTTTGCGGATGGCTACGACCCCGAAACTATGTGGCGATTGATGAAGGATCAGGTCACGGCACAGCCAGGCCCTGTTCGGTGTGTCTTCGAGCCCCGAGGATGATGGACATTACATTGGCAGCTGAAGGGGGTTGCAAGTGATACGGATACTCGCTGCAATGTCCGGTTTTCTTCGTATTTTTTAATAAGTACCTAGATTATAAAACAGCTCAGTGCCCCTTCTTCTAATGAAGGGTTACCTCGACGCTCCTCTGAATTTAGAAAGTTTCTTTTTACAGCCAATGCCAAGCCTCGTTTAAACTACCTCCTTTGGGGGCTAGGCACGTAGCCCATAATCACCCACAAGGCCTAAGGCCTACCAAGCCACAGAAGCCACAGAAGCCATAGAAGCTATACTATGTAGAACCTATCGACGCCATAAAAAACCAGGCCTAAAATAGAGATCTAGACGTCGCTCCGTACACTACGTTAGAAAAGACTCTAATAAACCAAACCCTTCGTTTCACTTGCTTTTTCCTCCGTTGAAATTAAAAATAAGGGCATACCACCTGAGAACTGCTGCCTAGGCGCAGGTGGCTGCCTCCTTACTACAGCCCTGAGTTGCCGCATGACATGATGCATACTTCTCCACTTACAAGGTATACTGTAAGCCACCTACTACGCTAGGTAGGCTCGCCGCTCGGTAGGACACCGAAGTATAGGAATCGAAACCCCTCAATAGGAATCTAGACAAGTTAAAAGCCTGGAAGGTTCGCTTCATTTTGCAAAGGCGATTGAAGCATACTCACTGTTTCCCAGTTATTGGTGACTAGCTGACTTTGAAGTGTTCCTTGAGTTCGGTACCTGTGATGGATTTTCCAATTTACCGCTACTCTGCCCTGGAGAATCCCCTGCAAGACATCCGCTTGGCTACAATCCTACCCGGCGGGTATGGCGATGATCCAAGGATACGTATCGACCACGTCGCTCTTGATATCACAGCGTGTCTCGCATCCAGCAAACCCCCTTTGGCCGACATCAGAAAGTCGCTTCCCTTGGGCTGGGATGTATGCGAGACAGTGAATGGCCGACGTCTCTTTTCGCGGGCTACGGAGGAAGGAGGGCTGGAAACGAGATGGACTCATCCAATATCTAACGAGCGTCCTGTCTGCGAACAAATCACAAAAGCGTCTACCGGGCCTTCATTCGACGCATTGTCATACGTTTGGGGCGACCGCGAGGGGCCTGATAGTAAACACGCTCTAGTGGAGTGTTTCGAGGTAAGTGTCATCTCGAATCCCCTTCGGCTTACGAGCGCCTTCAGCTACTGCTCTTTTCACCCAGGCCTCGCGGGTAATCGCATGGCTGGATCCACGAGGTGAAATGGCCGAAGAAGCTATTGGATTACTGAATGAAATCGGCCAGTCCCTCGAGATGCCCATGTGGGAGAACAGGGTGCTACCATCCCCTGGGTCGATGACCAACTGGTACCGCCGAGACTTTCCAATGCCCCTCAGCAGCAAAGAGTGGGAGTCTATATTATCCTTATGCAAACTCCCAT